>CM021100.1:372050927-372211449 GCA_007115665.2 Sequoiadendron giganteum | reverse complement strand
GAATTTAAAATTGCAGAAGGAGCCCCATACCAATGCCTACAAGGTGACATGGTTGAATAAAGGGTAGAGTGTTCTTGTGAATGAGCCAAAAATAGTGGAATTCTCCATTGGTGGGTACAAAGGAAAATTGATTTGTGATGTGTTTCCTATGGATGCATGCCATCTTCTATTGGGAAGGCCATGGCAGTATGATAGAGGATCCATTTATGATGGAAAGGAGAACACCATCTCATTCAAGAAGGATGGTAAAACATTCAAATTGTAGTCACTGTCAGATGAGGAAGAAGGATAGTCAAAGACCCCTAGTGTCCTTTTAAGTAGTGGCAAGGAGTTTATCAACATTATACAATAAGGATGTAAAGGATATGTGGTTATGGTGCAACCCAAGGAAGAAGACAAGACTAAGAAGACAGTCATACCAAGAGCAGTCTAGAAGTTTCTTGAATAGGTCAAAGACATAGTCAGTGATGGAACACCAGCAACCTTACCTCCAAAGAGAGCCATCAGTCATCAAATTGACTTCATACCAGGGGATTCATTTCCAAACAAAGCAACTTTCAAGTTCACACCAGATCAAAACCTAGAAGTATCTAGGCAAGTGCAGCAGTTGTTAGACCAAGGACTAATCAAGAAGAGTATCAGTCTGTGTGTAGTACCAATGGTCTTAGCAACCAAGAAAGGTGGTAAGTGGAGACTATGCACTGACTCTAGGGCTATAAATAGAATTACAATCAGATATAGGTTCCCTATTCCTAGGATTGAGGATTTGATGGATTGTCTTGGAGGAGCTCAGTATTTCACCAAGTTGGATCTCAAGAGTGGATACGATCAAATCAAAATCAAAGATGGGGATGAGTGGAAGACAACCTTTAAGACAACTGATGGGTTTTATAAATGGAAAGTTATGTCATTTGGCCTCTCAAATGCCCCTAGAACATTCATGAGGCTCATGAATGAAGTGCTTAAGGACTTCATAGGGATATTTGTGGTGGTATATCTAGATGATATACTCATCTTTAGCAAGACAACAAAGGAACATTTGAAGCATGTGGAGATGGTTCTTAAAAGGTTGCAGGAGGAGAGGTTAGCCATCAACCTAGAGAAGTGTGAGTTCTTCAAACAAGAGCTTGTGTATTTTGGGTGTGTAGTATCCAAAGGATCATTGAATATGGATCCAAGAAAGGTGGAAGCTATCTTAAGTTGGCCTACACCAACCATCGAGATAGAGGTAAGGAGTTCCCATGGGTTAGCTCAATTTTATAGGAAGTTTATAAGGAACTTAGTGGCATATGTGCACCAGTACTTGATAATATCAAAGGTGGCCTAAAGACTAAGTTTAAATGGACTATTGAAGCAGAGAAGGGTTTTGAGAAATTGAAACAAGAAGTGGCAACTCAACCCATCCTTTTGTTACCTAGTTTTGATAAGCTATTCACAGTGGAATGTGACGCCAATGGAATTGCAGTAGGAGGAGTACTAAGCCAAGAAGGCATACCTATAGCTTTCTTTAGTGAAAAGCTAAATGAAGCCAAAAAGAAGTATTCTACCTATGATCTAGAACTATATGCTCTAGTGCAGTCTCTTAAAGTGGAGACATTATCTCCTACCTAAGGAGTTTGTAGTGTTTACTGATAACCAGACACTTAGCTACATCAACACACAAAAAAAGTTGAGTAATAGGCACTTGAAATGGATGGAATACCTTCAAGCCTTCACCTTTACCATCAAACACAAGATGGGACAGTTGAACAAGGTGGTAGATGCATTATGTAGGAGGTTGCTAATAGTATAAGAGATTCAATTCAAGAGCATTGGGATAGAGAGTTTCAAGGATCTCTATGGAGAAGATGAAGACTTCTCTGAAGAATACAAGGTATGTTCTAATTTTGAGAATCACTTTCATAGTCAATTCTCAGAGTATACATTGTAGAGTGGAGTTTTGTTCAAGGGGAATCAGTTATGTGTTCCAAAAGGATCAATGAGAGAGAATCTCATCTAGGAGAAGCACAATGGTAGTCTTAGTGGTCATTTTTGTATCAACAAGACATTAGAATTAGTGTAGAGGTTCTATTATTGGCCTAAGTTGCCAAGGTATGTTAGAAGGTATGTAGATTAGTGTGTAATTTGTATGAAAGCCAAGGGGGGAGCTAGCAATGTAGGTTTGTATCAAACCCTACCTATTCCCAATAGACCTTGGGAATGCATTAGCATGGACTTTGTGGTAGGACTCCCTAAGACTAGGACAGGGTTTGATAGTGTCTATGTGGTGGTAGATAGGTTCAGTAAAATGAGTCACTTTGTTCCTTGCAAGACCACCCATGATGCTAGTTATATTGCTCATCTTTTCTTCAAGGCTATTGTGAGGATCCATGGATTTCCATTGAGCATTGTCTCAGACAGGGATGTGAAGTTTATGAGTCATTTTTGGAAAACCCTATGGAGAAGACTAGGTACTAACTTGTCTTTTGGATCAGCTTACCATCCTAAGACTGATGGAAAAATTGAGGTGATTAATAGAGTGTTAGGTAACCTTCTAAGATGCCTAACCAAGGAGTATGGACAGACATGGGACATGATCATATCACAAGCCGAATATGCCTACAATGATAGTGTGAACCGGACCATAGGCATAAGTCCTTTTGAGATGGTACATGGTATGCATCCAAGAGGTGTGTGTGAGCTGGGAGATCTAGGAGATATGGAGTATAGGAGTGGCCATGCAGAGGATTTCACTTAGACCATGAAGGAGATTCAGGAGCAAGTGAAGAAGACAATCACAGAGGCTACTCACAAGTTGAAAGCTAAGGTGGATATGTCTAGGAAAGATCTCCAATTTGCAGTAGGGGACTATGTCATGGTCCATCTAAAAAGATATAGATTATAGAAAGGAGCACCAACTAAGTCGTAGATGACGAGAGTGGGACCATGTAAAGTGTTAGCTAAATATGGAAAGAATGCTTACAAGGTGGAGCTTCCTGCAGACTTAAGTATTTCACTAGTGTTTAATGTGGCTGACTTGATCAGGTATAAAGGACCAATCACTGATATGGATCAGAATAGTATGGATGTCTTGGAGGATGTGAGTAATATAGCCTTACCTCCTAAGGACAAGCTGCAAGAAGAGAGGATCTTGGAATCCAGGGTGAAGAAGTCTACCCTACACAAGGTGTACATGGAACATCTCATCTAGTGGAAAGACAAACTAGACTCTGAGGCTACATGGGTGGAAGAAGCTCATTTGAAGAAGTAAGACATTGATCTATCTTTGATCTCTCCCCACTTTCCTTAGTGTTTGTGTAGGGGGGAGAATGGTGCAGGAGCACCCATAGGTTGCCATAGCCTATTTAGAAGTTCATGTCTTGGACAACTTTGTTTAGGCCAAATAATCAATCTAAGTATGCTCATTTGTGTGTGAATCCTTAGTGGCATTTTTGATTGAGTATTGATCATATGAAGGTCATGTTGACCATAGAATAGGTGTCATTGGGTTTTGGCTACAAATGAGGTTTAGACCTTTTAGGAGGTTTTTTCAAGTTTTTGAATGTTGCTCAGTTGGAGCTACAAGCAGCCAAGGAGAGCCCAAGGAAGAGCATAACTGATTTGGTGACCTATTTAGGGGTGGTCTCGACATTGGAGTCAGGTTGGAAGCATTGGATATTGTTCTTAGTTTTTGAATCCAAGAGAAAATAGTTGAGTTTGTGTGTGAATTTCTGGTTTTTTTTGTTTGCGTTGAAGTGTTTCTTTCATGGAGTAGTTCAACACTGTAATTCATGCATGATGTAGGAAAGTAGCTCTTAGAATACTGTGTGGCACTAGTTAGATTGGTTATTTAGTTTCCAAGCATTGTTTGTAGATAGTTTGCTTTCTATACTGTTGCTGGTCTAAACCAGGCAGTTTGAGAAGAATGGAGGGTTAGTTCACTTTCCCACCATACAAACTATACGAACCTTTGGGAATTGTGACTAGAATCCATGGATGTACATATAGTAGGGTTAGGAGTCTTTGAAAACACCAGAGCCACTGTGGAAGTCTTCTCCTAGGCGAGCCAGGGAAGAGCCCGACTAGGAAAGACTAAAGTGTGGAGCACTAAAACTGCGGTGAGGGTGATAGTTTATGATGATTTTCCTTTTGGAGAAGGGATATTTGTGACTTACCAAGCTATGTTAAAAGGGAAAAGACCTATCCAATCTATCTGGTGAAGGTAGGACTTAATAGATTGCAGAAAGGTCAGGAAAGGGCTTAAAAAGGCCTAGTTTAGCCCATTTTTAGATTAGGGTTTTGTATGGCCAGTTGAGGACCAAGACCCCAATAATATTTGAGAGGTGGGAATAAGGAACAGGGATACCAAGAAGAGATTAGGGGTTACTTGGGAGAACTTGGTGGAAAACCCTGATCTCTCGGAGAAGAAAACCTAGGTTCTAGGCCTAATAGAGGGTTTGGTGAAAGACACTAGAAAATGGAGCTAGGTGGATCCCTAATACCCTTGATAGGATGGATTGAAGCCTTTGAAAGCACCTCCACACCTCTATAAAACTCAATTCAAGAATATGAGGATTAGTATCCTTTAGGGTGGATTAAGGGCTAAAGCAAGTGCTACAAAATAGCACCAAGTGTTGACTTGGAAGGAAGAACTTAATTGATAGTTGGGTTGGCAAGGAGAACCAAGGGAACCTAAGAAGGAAGGGGTCCTATAGGTTATCAAAGGTGGATTAAAACACCCTAGAGGTCTACCAAGCAAGACCTAGAGTATGAAGCAGTGATTGATTGATCCAACCTCCCTATCAGATTGGTATCAAAGCAACAAAAGATTTGGGATGGAATGTCGTATGTCAGAATTTGAGTCTAATGGTTATACAACCATGGTGACAATTATAGAGTTAGCCAAGAAGGTCGAAGACCAAGAGGAAGACAATAGGCGATTGAGGGAAAGAATAGCCCAACTTGAGCAAGAAATGAACAATGTGCAGACTAAGACTAATGAAGTTAGTGATAAGTTGGAAGGAAGGGTACCCAAGAGTGAAGAGGTTGCAGAGGAAGACAAGATCCCTGAACCTTACCCTATTTTTGAAGAAGAGCCTTTCTTGAAAGCATTGAAGGCTATGAGTGGAGAAGAAATTGAATGCATACCACTGTTTAGTGGGAAATTGGAGGCTGATCTAGTCATGGATTGGATAGAGGGAATGGAAAACCATTTTGAGTGTGATGGAGTCATTAAAGCACATAAGGTAAAGGTGGCCAAATCGAGATTGAGAGGTTCTACCTTGACATGGTGGAAATTCATCTAGACAGAGAGAGAAAAGGAGGGCAAGAAGCCTATTTCTACTTGGAAGGGAATGGTTGTGAAAGTGAGAGAAGCATACATGCTAGATGATTATGAGATTCAAATGCATAAGAAGAGACAGAGCTTGAGACAAAGAGAACAAGATGTGAATTCCTATATTGAGGAGTTTCAAAATATTTTTATGAGGTCTAATGTATTAGAGGATGAAAGTCTTTATGTGGTTAGATACCTTAACGGTTTGAAGTGGAACATTCAAGAGGAGATAAATCTTCTAAGCCCCAAGACCGTACACCAATGTTATCAATTGGCTATAAATATTGAAGAGAGAAGCAAGAGGAAACAAGACCAGGCTTCTAAGAGTACAGGTAAAGGTAGAGATCAAAGAGGACATAGAGGTGGATACCAAGGTAGAGGGACTTAACAAATAAATCACGGAGAGTCTAAACTCACAGAGCATGGGAGTGAAACAACTTCTAGAGGAAGTTATGGAAGGGGTAGAGGATCTCAAGGAGTTTCTAATAGAGGAAGAGGAGTAGGAAGAAATAATTCATACTTTTCTAGTATGAAGTGTTATAATTGTGGTCAAGTAGGACATCCAGCTTATAGATGCTCAGAGAAAGCATCTTCCTCAAACATAGAAAAGAGAGTAGCATATGAACAAGAGGACACCATGAGTATCAAATCACCAGAGGTTAGTCACATTGAATCAGAAATGGGAGAGAACTTGATGTTTAGAAGGATTATAATCTGACAACCAGCCAAGGAGGAGCCAAAGCAAAGGAGAGCCTTATTCAGGGTAAGATGCAAGATACTTGGAAAGGTGTGCAAGGTTATAGTGGATTCAGGGTCTACTGATAACATCATCTCAGAGGAAGCAGTCAGGAATTTAAAATTGCAGAAGGAGCCCCATACCAATGCCTACAAGGTGACATGGTTGAATAAAGGGTAGAGTGTTCTTGTGAATGAGCCAAAAATAGTGGAATTCTCCATTGGTGGGTACAAAGGAAAATTGATTTGTGATGTGTTTCCTATGGATGCATGCCATCTTCTATTGGGAAGGCCATGGCAGTATGATAGAGGATCCATTTATGATGGAAAGGAGAACACCATCTCATTCAAGAAGGATGGTAAAACATTCAAATTGTAGTCACTGTCAGATGAGGAAGAAGGATAGTCAAAGACCCCTAGTGTCCTTTTAAGTAGTGGCAAGGAGTTTATCAACATTATACAATAAGGATGTAAAGGATATGTGGTTATGGTGCAACCCAAGGAAGAAGACAAGACTAAGAAGACAGTCATACCAAGAGCAGTCTAGAAGTTTCTTGAATAGGTCAAAGACATAGTCAGTGATGGAACACCAGCAACCTTACCTCCAAAGAGAGCCATCAGTCATCAAATTGACTTCATACCAGGGGATTCATTTCCAAACAAAGCAACTTTCAAGTTCACACCAGATCAAAACCTAGAAGTATCTAGGCAAGTGCAGCAGTTGTTAGACCAAGGACTAATCAAGAAGAGTATCAGTCTGTGTGTAGTACCAATGGTCTTAGCAACCAAGAAAGGTGGTAAGTGGAGACTATGCACTGACTCTAGGGCTATAAATAGAATTACAATCAGATATAGGTTCCCTATTCCTAGGATTGAGGATTTGATGGATTGTCTTGGAGGAGCTCAGTATTTCACCAAGTTGGATCTCAAGAGTGGATACGATCAAATCAAAATCAAAGATGGGGATGAGTGGAAGACAACCTTTAAGACAACTGATGGGTTTTATAAATGGAAAGTTATGTCATTTGGCCTCTCAAATGCCCCTAGAACATTCATGAGGCTCATGAATGAAGTGCTTAAGGACTTCATAGGGATATTTGTGGTGGTATATCTAGATGATATACTCATCTTTAGCAAGACAACAAAGGAACATTTGAAGCATGTGGAGATGGTTCTTAAAAGGTTGCAGGAGGAGAGGTTAGCCATCAACCTAGAGAAGTGTGAGTTCTTCAAACAAGAGCTTGTGTATTTTGGGTGTGTAGTATCCAAAGGATCATTGAATATGGATCCAAGAAAGGTGGAAGCTATCTTAAGTTGGCCTACACCAACCATCGAGATAGAGGTAAGGAGTTCCCATGGGTTAGCTCAATTTTATAGGAAGTTTATAAGGAACTTTAGTGGCATATGTGCACCAGTACTTGATACTATCAAAGGTGGTCTAAAGACTAAGTTCAAATGGACTCTTGAAGCTGAGAAGGGTTTTGAGAAATTGAAACAAGAAGTGGCAACTCAACCCATCCTTTTGTTACCTCTTTTTGACAAGTTATTCACTGTGGAATGTGATGCTAGTGGAATTGTAGTAGGAGGTGTACTAAGCCAAGAAGGCAGGCCTATAGATTTCTTTAGTGAAAATCTCAATGAAGATAAGAAGTATTCTACCTATGACCTAGAACTATATCCTCTAGTATAGTCACCTAGAAAGTGGAGGCATTATCTCCTACCTAGAGAGTTTGTTGTGTTTATGGGTAACCAGTCCCTTAGATACATCAACACACAAGAAAAGTTGAGCAATAGAAATCTAAATGGATGGAGTACCTCTAGGCCTTCACCTTTACCATAAAGCATAAGAAGGGACAGTTGAACAAGGTGGCAGATGCATTAAGTAGGAGGTTGCTGAAAATTCAGGAGATACAAATAAAGAGCATTGGGATAGAGAGTTTCAAGGATATCTATGGGGAAGATGAAGACTTCTCTAAAGCATAGAAGGTCTGTTCTGATTTTGAGAATCACTTTCATAGTCAATTATCAAAGTATACTTTGCAGAGTGGACTTTTGTACAAGGGAAATCAATTATGTGTTCCAAAAGGATCAATGAGGGAGAATCTCATTGAAGAGAAGCACAATGGTAGTCTTAGTGGTCATTTTGGTATCAACAAGACATCGTAATTAGTGCAAAGGTTCTATTATTGGCCTAAGTTGCCAAGGGATGTCAGAATATATGTCGAGCAGTCTGTAGTTTGTATGAAAGCCAAGGGGAGAGCTAGCAATGCAGGTTTGTATCAACCTCTACCTATTCCCAATAGACCTTGGGAATGCATCAGTATGGACTTTGTGGTAGGACTCCCTAAGACTAAGATAGGGTTTGATAGTGTCTATGTGGTGGTAGATAGGTTCAGTAAAATGAGTCATTTTGTTCCTTGCAAGACCACCCATGATGCTAGCTATATTGATCATCTTTTCTTCAAAGAGATTGTGAGGATCCATGGATTTACATTAAGCATTATCTCAGACAGGGATGTGAATTTTATAAGTCATTTTTGGGAAACCCTATGGAGCGGATTAGGTACTAAATTATCTTTTGGATCAGCTTACCATCCTTAGAACAATGGGCAACCTGAAGTGATTAATAGAGTGTTAGGTAACCTTCTAAGATACCTAACCAAGGAGTATGGAAAGACATGGGACATGGTCATATCACAAGCTGAATATGCCTGCAATGAAAGTGTGAACTGGACCACAGGCAAAAGTCCTTTTGAGATAGTGTATGCAATGCACCCAAGAGGTGTGTGTGAACTCAGAGATCTCAGAGCTATGGAGCATAGGAGTGGCCATGCTGAGGATTTCTCTCAAACCATGAAGGAGAATCAAGAGCAAGTGAAAAAGACAATTACAGAGGCTACTCACAAGCTGAAAGCTAAGGTGGATATGTCTAGGAAAGATCTCCAATTTGTAGTAGGGGACTATGTCATGGTCCATCTCAAAAAATCTAGATTATATAAAGGAGCACCAACTAAGTTGTAGATGAAGAGAGTGGGACCATGTAAGGTGTTAGATAAATATGGAAAGAATGTTTAAAAGGTGGAGCTACCTATAGACTTAGGCATTTCACTAGTGTTTAATGTGGTTGATTTGATCAGATATAAAGGACTTGTCACTAATATGGATCAAAATAGTATGGATGTATTGAAGGCTATGAGTAATATATCCTTACCACCTAAAGACAAGCTCCAAGCGGAGAGGATCTTGGAATCTAGGGTGAAGAAGTCTACCTGACACAAGGTGTGCATGGAACATATCATCAAGTGGGAAGGAAAACTAGACTCTGAGGCTACATGGGTGAATGAAGCTCAGTTCAAGAAGCATGGCATTGACTTGTATTTGATCTCTCCCCACATTCCTTAGTGTTTGTGTAGAGGGGGCAAGAATGGTGCATGAGCACCCTTAGGTTGTCTTAGGTTGTTTAGAAGGTCATATCTTGGACAACTTTGTTTAGGTCACCTAATCCATCTAGGTATGTTCATTTGTGTGTAAGCCTTAGTGGAATTTTTGGTTGAGTACTGATCAGATGAAGGTAATGTTGACCATTGAATAAGTGTCTTTGGGTTTTGGCTTCAAAGGAGGTTTAGACCTTAGGAGTTTGTTTTTCAATTTTTTGAGAATATTGCTCATTTGATGGTACAAGAGGCCAAGGAGAGTTCAAAGAAGAGAATAACTGATTTTGTGACCTATTTAGGGGTGGCCTCGACATGGAAGTTAGGTTGGAAGCATTGGATATTGTTCTTAGTTTTTGAATTCAAGAGAAAATAGTTGAGTTTGTGTGTGAATTTCTGGTTTTTCTTTGCATTGAGGACTTGCTTTAATGGAGTAGATCAGCACTATAATTCATGCATAATGTAGGTTAGAATCTCTTATAATACGATTTGGCATTAGTTATATTTTTTATTTAGTTTCCAAGCATTGTTTGTAGATAGTTTGCTTTCTATACTGTTGCTGGTTTGAACTAGGCAGTTTGAGAAGAATGGAGGCTTAGTACACTTTCCCATTGTAAAAATTGTATGGCCCTTTGGGAATAGTGACTAGACTCCATGGATGTACATATAGTAGGGTTAGGATTCCTTGATAGCACCGAAGCCACTATGGAAGTCTTCTCGTAGGCGAGCCAGGGAAGAGTCCGACTAGGAAAGACCAAAGTGTGGAGCACTAAAAACTGCAGAGGTGATAGTTTATGAAATTTTTCCTTTTAGAGAAGGTATATGTGTGACTTAGCAAGCTATGGTAAAAGAGAAAAGACTTGGCCAATCCATTTGGTGAAGGTAGGACTTAATAGATTGTAGAAAGGTCAGGAAAGGGCTTAAAAAGGCCTAGTTTAGCCCATTTTCAGATTAGGGTTTTGTACAGCCAATTGAGGCCCAAGACCCCAATAATCTTTGAGAGGTGGGCATAAGGATCAGGGATTCCAGGAAGAGATTGGGGGTTACTTGGGAGAACTTGGTGGAAAACCTTGATCTCTCGGAGAAGAAAACCTAGGTTGTAGGCCTAATAGAGGGTTTGGTGAAAGCGACTAGAAAATGGAGCTAGGTGGATCCCTAATACCCTTCCTAGGATGGATTGAATCCTTTGAAATCACCTCCACACCTCTATAAAACTCAATTCAAGAATTTGAGGATTAGTAGCCTTTAGGGTGGATTAAGGGCTAAGGCAAGTGTTACAAAATAGTACCAACTATTGACTTGGAAGGAAGAACTTAATTGATTGTTGGGTTGGCAAGGAGAACCAGGAGAACCTAAGAAGGAAGGGGTCCTATACGTTATCAAAGGTGGAGTAAAGCACCCTATAGGTCTACCAAGCAAGAACTAGAGAATGAATTAGTGATTGATTCATCCAACGTCCCTATCAGGCCACCAAGTTGGTATTGCACAAGTCCAATTGAAAAAGCAAGGTGAAATATTTGTCAAGGCACTTGAGTAATTCAGTAATCTAGTATATTTAAACAAAGATTGTAGATTCTTGTTATGCCCATAGGGGGCATGCATCCCTAGTCAGAGCCACTGATGGTACTTTTCAATTACAAAGGGGGGTAAGGCTACGGTTTCAGGGTTTAAAGTTACCCATGGTGATATGAATTATCAAATTTTGAAATTTTCATGTTATGTTTCAATGGTGACTTGCTACCGAAGGTAACTAGTCACTTAAGTGATCCGGTTGAGCCCTTTCCTCTGTGCTCTTACCGAACCTTTTCACCTAGCTTGTCGATCTCTTTTTCCACCTAGGCTTAAACATTTATACCACTAAAGGTTGTATCGACCAGTCCCACTTGAATATTCTAAATGTTCATACATGTTTTTTGGCTAATTGTGCAATCACAGATTTTGATCTGGACCATTTATCACTAACCTCATAGGTTTTCTTGTTGATGTCACAAACTAGTGCGAGGCCTGTGAGATGTTGCCATCTGGCATATATGAAGGGGCGGGGTCATTTTTCAAGGCAATAGCGATGACAAGTGGTCGTCTTTTCACCGACGAAGGGATTTAATTATGAGGTTAATAATAATTGTCCCTCGCAGACCTCACATGAGCATGGTAAATGTCTCTAAAGTACCTTGATGTCTATGAACGGGTGACACATGGCTTTTTGTTTTTTGAGGCAACGAGGCTAAGTGTTACCCACTATCCATTTGCAACCTCCTATTTTCTTGGGTTATGATTGGTTGTGGCTTTTCAAGGCATTAATGTGGATTTTCAATGCTCGATTGACTTAATCTAAGTCATCTGGCTTGCTAGGTCCATTTTACATTCACGGTACAGTTTCAAAGAAATTATTGATCATCTATGTGATGAACTTTCACACTCTGAAACTTATTTTATTAATGGCTCCAACTTTTGAAAGGATCCTCTCCTTATTTTCTCTAGCGTGAAAATGATTCCCTCTTGATAGGAATAATTATGGTGGCTTCATCATCCACTTATGGCTTAAATTCTTGTTTTGCATTCAAGAAATTAATATACCTTACACCAATTCACTCTATAAATGTTTGCTAAGTTACCTAGTGTTATCACTATATTTTTTTGAGTTATTTTGTTTGCAGGTGGTGGTTATTCTCCTATATTCTATGAAGTTGTTGCTTCAATGGATAAATCTATAAGGAATAGGAATGCCAAGGTAGGATCCAGGAAGTTGCTATTTGAGAAGGAGAAACCTGCTCTTAGAACACCTAAACTTGCTACTAAAAGTGTTGATAAAAGGCCAGAGCGTTGCACATCCCCTATTCTGATTTCATTAGATTTTGATGGTAACGGATCCAAAACTAACTCAGATTACCGATGTTACCTTGCAGCCCTGATCAAGCTCATGGGAGTGAATGAGGAGGCCCTTGCAGTAGAACCAATAACTGCAGTGACACCATGCCAGGTTGTTGGGTGTTACACTAATGTGGCTAGAGGAAATAAGGTGGTTTCTCTTTTAACTATAGTGAGAACTTGAAGCAGTCGCTTATACAGGGGCCATGTGTCTACTTAGTCGTTGTTGGTGTTGGGTCTGTTGAGCGATGATTTTCTTGGTATTTCATCTTGTTGATGTGGAATGCATGTTCTTGGCATGCTTTTTTGTTTTTTCTCTGACTGGTTACTATGTAACCATTTTTGATTCCTCATACCATGCACTTTTCTATCCAATGATGATGAATGCAAATTCGAATTTCATTCTAAATGAAATTCAATTTTGAAATTAACAATGTAGCTTATTGCTTTGTTGCTCTCCTATCCTATAAAGGAGATTTCACGACTCATTTTTGGTGGTCAAATTTTGGATCCTGAAAGTTCTAAATATATATACAGTTAGTTCTTTTTACTGTAGTTCTCTAAAAAGGTTTTAGTTAATGTCTTTTTCTGGTCAGTTTTCTATGAATTAAGCAAGCCTTGCTAATGTAATTATGGATATTCAAGCAATAAATGATAATCATTTTGAAATAATTTCTCTCATAATTGTGTTTCATAAGTTGTGAATGAGTCTATCAATGATATCTTCATTCACTTTCAATGGTATATTTGAGCATTTTCTTCATTTCCTTGCTTTAGCTCCAATGAGTTAAAGAAATTTCTTGAAAATGAGTTACAAATTTATGATTATACATTAAGGATTGTTAAGGAGTGTGGTTTTAAAAATTAAAATTAGCATGATGTAAAGCATTATGGTGATATGTCAACAATATATGGATTATGCTTTGTATGACTCCTACCCAATGGATGAGGCACTAGCTATTTTCTTCAATATTATTATAGGGTTGTAATTCTAAACATGGTAGTCTAAGAGTTGAACATAACAAAATATTAAACCCTATCTGTCTACGAGAGGAAAAATCTTACATTGAAGTTTTAAATCCCATTTCTCTAAGATACATGTTATTATTCTTTGGTCTTCCAATATGGAGAATAATTACTATCTCATTGCATGTGTGGGGATTGTAATCTGTAAGAAGAAGTATTCTTACTAGTCATAGAATATTCTTATGAACACATTTAGGTTTACCCACCTTGGTCTCACAGAGCCAAAAGTGTAGGAGATGTTTGTCTTTGAATAGATCTCGTTAGTTGGCCACTATCCTTTTTGGCTCTTTATAATGGAGGTTGGCTACCTCTTAGAGAATTGAAAATGCTATGTGGGAAAAAACAAGAAACACCACCTTTTAGGGCACATGGGTTTCACCTAGGTTCTGGGGCCTAGATTTGAATTTCACATTGTAGTGTCAAAAAATGCCATGTCTTACATTTCATACTTGATTTTGGAATAATTAATGATAAATTGGACTTAATATCACCTTGATCATGTTTTGTGAGGTGTTTTCGACATCCACATTAGGTATTGGGCCCCTTTTAAGCCAAATTAACTTAACTCTACCTTAATTTAATGTATTAAAGTGTATTTATTTACACCTTCACATTCAATTTAGGAGGATTTTAAATAAAATGGACTTAATCTAATGTTGTAATGTGTTTTACACATGATTCACATGGGATTTATGACCCTTTTTAGCTAGATAGACCCAATTTGGCCTTAATTTAATGTTGTAAAGTATATTTATTTACACTTTCACATTGGATTTTAGGACCTTTTGCATTTATGACCTTCATGTCATCATTAATAATCCCCTATGACTCTATATTATGCATCCCAAGACATATTTTGATCAAAACCTTGACAAAATCAATAAATAAGCTTAATTTACACACTATTTGACACTCTGGCAATAAAAATAGGCCTTGTGGGACCCATCACTACTTTGCACGAATAATTTGCATCCAAGTGGGATCCATTTTCCCAACTAGGTGAATGACTCCCATTTGGCCTATTTTCAAATTTTGAGTAGAAAAAATTGGGTTTTTAGTTTAAATTTCATGTATGTCAGACTTTGGGATCTGATACACAGGATATTAGATGGATTTCCTATATAAATAATATTTCAAATCATTATTTCATTAAGCATTCATGAGATCAAGTCAAGCACTCAAGAGTTAATCATTCGAAGACTTTACATGATCATCTAGAGAGCATCCAAGATCAATTCTAAAGCATTCAAGGGTAGAATTATTCATCAATTGTTACAAAAATTCATGATACATCATAATTTCAAAGGTTATCAAGCATCAAGCATGTTATTGAGCCATTATTTTAATGCATCATTGAAGATCCAAGATCAAGCATTATTCTACACCTATTGTCAAGAACAAGATCTACATCCCTAATGGACATTTCATGTTGGGTTATAGATTTACACGACATAATTCAAGGTACCATTATGCATGCTTCATGTCCTATATTTCATGTTTCATTTTTATTATTTCATCACTTGGTTTAATTACCTAAAAGGGGTTTGACCAAGGCAAACTTCCATCCACTAACAATCAACAAGTTTTTTGTCCTCTTTACATGTGTGATTGTAGATCTAGATGTCTTGGAGCTTTAAATATCATTGAAGAGTAGGTTAAATTATTGGAGAAGGTTGTTGGAATTATCTCCTCATTTTTAAGTTTTTAATCTTCACCAAAAGGTCCCATACAACTTCAAAATATAAGTTTTAGATCTAGAAACCTAGAGAACTAGATTGAGTAGACTAAGAAGAATATATTCAAACCTTGTAGTTCAAAAAATTCCAAACTAGAATCATTCAAAATGTAATGAATGAGTCCCATTATAGTAATTTAAAAAAAAAAAATGCAAATTCATATACCCTTTTGTTTGAAACCTACTTTGGTGCAAAAATCTATAATTGGGACTGATTCACCCACAATAGTGAATGAGTCCCATTAGGTCAAAAATTAAAATTTTCTAGCATTTCAGATCTCCTTCTAGTCATCTTCAGATTCCTAGGTGCACACATTTCATTTCAGTTCTTGATATCCTATTTTATATGCATTTCTAGGTCATTTAATTATAGTTTGCACCATATTAGGGTTTTCCACTTCATCTTTCATTTCATTATCTTTTCCAAGTTCTTACTTGGTGGTGAAATTGTCATTATTCATTAAATAGACCCTAGGACAATCCCTTAGCAGATCTCTTACCTTTGTTCCACTCTTGGGGTGACATCTTTAGGGCATCCTTAAAGGTTAGTTGGAGAAAGTTATGTCCTATGTCCAAAACCATAGAATATCCATTTTTTAACAAAACATTTTGTTGAACCTACATTTAGAATACCTTCTTTTCTTATTTGGAGTCCATCATCATCCTAGATCTAGCTTGCATTAAAATTTTCTTAGGATATACATTAGTTAATTGACATCTATGGTTTCTAAATAAATTACATTAGTTAAAGTGCATATAGGTTACATTTTTGCATCTCAAATCATTTAAAATAATATAAAATCATATAAAATCTGCATTGGAATTTAGTCTTCAGGTCATACAACATAAAATGCATCAAAACCAATTGAATTTTTTTTTGAAAAATTTAAAATAACCCTAACTGAGACTCATTCGCCGCTTTGGGCAAATCATTCCCATTCTAAATTTTAAACAACCTTTCAAAGCATTAAAAATATCAGTTATGGGCTTCTTAATCTTGCTGGTAACATATAGTATAAGTTTGGAAATTTTTAGGAACATCTATTTTATTTATCTAGGTCAAATCATCCATGTAGTGAAGTCATTTTTAAAGCATTTCAAAAATCATTTCAATATCAATTTAGTCTTAGATTTGTAGGACATTTATTTATATTTTAGAAACATTAAATAATTTAGATATATTACTTTCACATGTTAGCATGTGTTCTTTTCAAGTATTTAGTTTTTCTAGAATATCAAATGGCCTGTATGATTCTATTTTCCCTACTCATGGGCATAATCTAAGAAATAAAAGTAAAAAAATTGATAAGCATGTTGGATACCCTCCTAGAATCTATCAAATTTGTAAGAGTTTCATAATATAAGAGGGTAAAATTGTAGACAATCATAATAATCATATTTTTTCTTCTCGCACTACCTCTCCTATTAGCGATGAAGGTATCTTGGTGAAAAATTATACAAACATTGAGAGTCTTGGTTTTCCCTTTCCTCCTCCCCCTTGGAAGGATATTAGAAAACAAGAAGATGAGATCATAGAAACATTTCTAAAAATCACCTTACCTAGTCTCCATTCATCCCTTGCTTGTGAGAATGTTTTAGCAAAAGAGGATGATATCATAGATAGCCATGACAATAAAAATTGTCCTCCTAACATCCCTCCTCAACGCAAGGAGGATAGGTTGGTGTTCTATCAAGATTCATGAGAATATTGTTCCTCCTTTCCCTAATGCTCGTACCATTAAAGAAAAATATATTTGGTAAGAATTAAAATCATAGTTATCCTACTCTTGATGTCTCCCCTATTTTTGATGAAGCTACTTTGCAAAATATAACCATAGAATGTGATTAAAATCATATAAGATCTCTTACAAGAGTAGATATTGTGGAACAAGATAATGAGACCATAGAGAAAAACAATGGAGTCATGGACAATCAAATAGAGAATTCTCCTAATATCCCCAGTATTGATAAACAATAAATTAAAACCATTCATCATTCCCCTACTTGAAATGAAGTCATTTTAGAAGAAACAACCTCTGAATTTCATGAAAATCTTGTTTGTAACTCTCCTAAAAACTCTACTCCTAGGGATGATATCATAGTGCAAAAAAAGGATAACATTGACAATAGTGATATAGTTTCCCTAGATGAAGATGATGAAGTAACATTAGAATATCCTTCATTAAGGGAAGTTAATATTATTCAACCTCAACTCATCCTTTACCCACCTTCACACAAACCTCAAACTCAAAAAAAAACTGAACTTATCCTTTACCCACCTAAGAATATTTTTTTGTAGTAGTCGAGTCACAATAACATTGCTCATACATATAACACTAGAAAAAATATGAAACCAAGACAAAAAAATTCAATTTCCCTCCCACTGACTAATGCTATCTTATCATATCCCCGGTTTTAAAATGAAAAAACAAAATGATTCTTTCATGATATTAGTGAAATACAATGAAATATGAATGAAAAGAACCCTTGTTGAGAATGTCTCAGCCCTTAATGTGTTTAGCATAAATATTTTGGATAGGCTTCATGTTGATAAATAAAAAATTCAGCCTGATTCTTTGTCTATCCATGGATTTTATAGTTTAGGAAAAAAACCACTTGGTGTAATCACTTTACCTATTAAAGCTGGAAAGGCAACATTAGAAACACTGGTCCATGTTATGTGACATGATATTTCATATATTATTCTTTGAGGAAGACCACAAATTCATGCAATGAATGGGGTGCCTTCTACTCTTCATCCTAAAATAAAGTATATTTACAAAAATAAAGTGTACACACATGAAGTAAACTCTAACCCAAATAGTTGTTTAAACATTAAGAAAAACAAGAAGAATCCTTTAGTAAAATTGACACGATTTACACAAGTAGAATGTATGCAACAACAAAAAAAAAAAACATTGAGGAAGTCACAAAGCTATTATAATATGATTGGGGTTCCTTAGACTTTGAACCAACAATTATGGGAAAATAAAATATCATAAACAAAGACTTTGAAAAGGGAAAGGAAAAAGTGGTAATGTTAAGACAAAATTCGAAAGACCCTTCAAAATTATCCACCTCCACTACTTTATAAAAAAAGGAAACAAATTACACAACAAAATTTGATTAAGTTGATTACAAACAACCAATAGATTCAAAAGAAATGAAAAATCTTTACAAAAAAGGTTATGAACTTATGAAACAACTTGGGTATAGTGGAAAAGGATTTGGTGCTAGAGAAAAATGAATTTGTAACCATATAGAGCCTAACATGCAAGAAAAAACTCATGGTCTTGGTTATTTTACTTTGATCTAAATAAAAAAACCTTCACTTGATACGAACACTGTTACAAAACATCCTTCTAAGATGACTTTAATAGTAGTGTTTCCTAAAATCATAGACACTAATGGTCTTGATTGTTATCCTTTGCAATAAATGAAACAAACAAAGAAATCTTCACTTAATTTCAATGTCATCACACAAAACACTAATGATTTGAGTTTGATAGATTTGACACCTTCCTTTAAAGAAGGGTACAAACTCTCACAATCTAAAGTCTTGGGTAAGTATGATATCATGTACTAAGAAAGATATCATTGTCACAAAATAAAAGGAAAATCTTCTACTTTGGATCAAGAAGTTATCTTGTCGAGACTCCTCCAAGATCGTTTATATCCCTCCCTCCAAGTACACAAAAAAAATTCTACTAAAAGACTTCATTTTTTGTATATCATTGAGTTCATGGTTATGCTACTAATAATTATAAGGCTTTGAGTAACAAAATTCAACATCTTAGGGAGGATGGTGCTCTACTTTATGTTGAAGTACCTAATTCCTCTAACTGATACTTACTTTCATCCTTCTCCTAAACTGAGTGGTGGGAAGTGGTTAGATAGCATTGTCCTTGTATGTCACATGTCGTTGCCTCTTTTGGCTAGTTGATCACCTTTCATGTATATATAAGAGAATTCTCGGGATTTGGATGACATGCCTTAAGTTGGATCACATGTGACATACTTATTCATGATGTAGCTTATTGGAAACATATGACTTGGCATAGGGATTTCCGAATAAGGTCTCATATCTTCTTCTACTTTAAATAAATTTCTCTCAGCAATGATGTTAGCATCTACTTTAAAGTGGGGACATACATCGAAACTCATGTTTTAATGTGTGATCTTCTTTCTTATTGCAATGCATCCTTTTCTTGGTGGTTTCATTGGGATTGATTCCCTTCGAGAGCATGATATTTCTTTGAATTTTCCTCTCTTGGAGATACTAGGAATGATTTTCCCTAAGAAGATGCCTTGGATGAATTAAGAAATATCCCTTTGAACAAGCATTACACTATTTTGCATCTACAGTGTCTATGAGTTTCAAGCATACATAGGTTTTCTTGTCCCATGGATCTTGAAGGCCATTTTTGTGTGGTGTGTTATTAAAGTTATCAAGAGGTATAAATTTTGTATTATTCTAATGGGAAACCAACTTTTGGCAGGACTTTCCCTTCACCACTCACGTGTGTGTATTACCGTATATCGGCCATATGTGTCTCACCTTCTTTGATTAATCACTCAGAGGATAGCCTAAAATTATATTGCATTAGAGTGAGTATGGATTTTTGGAAAAAAAAATTAGATTTCACCCACATCATGTTGGAAAAATGGTCAAGGCTTGATCCACCTATTTCTATTTTTTATTGTTTTTGTTTTTCCTTCCTTTTACATACATTCCATGTTTACATATCTTGTTTTGTACAAAACATACGATTTGTATGTGTCCTCTTGTGCTTATGTTAGTTTGACTTAGGATCTTGGATCTTGGGGGCTTGAACCCCTTCTCCTTCTCCTATACGATCCTCATTGGTATGCTTGTACCCATTTTGAATGTCTACTTTAGTGCAATTTTGAAGCAAGTTCATCCTCTCACTAAAGTGAGAGCTAAATGCAGTGTTGAAAAATGTCATTGTGTACATCTTCACACTTAAGTTTGAAATAATAAATGATCAATTAGACTAAGTATCACATTTATCTAGTGTTGTGATGTGTTTTACTCATCCATATTAGGTTTTGGGCCCTCTTGAAGCTAATCGAACCTAAATTTTCCTTAATTTAATGTTGTAAAGTGTATTTATTTACACCTTCATATTGAATTTAAGAGGCTTGTAAATTTAAGGTGGGCCTAATCTAGTGATATAATGTGTTATAGACATTCACATTGGATTTAGGGCCCTTATAAGCTAAAGAGACCTATTTTTTCCTTTATTTAGTGTTGCAGATTGTATTTATTTACACTTTCACATTGGAATTAGGGCCCTCTTGTATTTATGACTTAATATCATCATTAATAGCCCCATATAACCCTATATTATACATCCCAAAGTGTATTTTAATCTAAAATCCAACAATATCACAATATAAGCTTAATTTACACACTCCTCGACACTTTATGACTTAAAATAGGCCCTATAGGACACATTCACGACTTTGGGTGAATGAGTCTCATCCAAGTGGTATCCATTTTCCTAGGTTGGAGAATGAGTTCCATTTAGCTTATTTTCAAAGTTTTGAGTGGGGAAATTTGATTTTAAGTTAAAATTCATTCTATGTAGGCCTATAGGATCAATTAAATGATCATTTCAGTGTATTTCCTATATAAACAAGATTTGAAAACACTATTTCAACTAAGAAATATAATAATTTATATTATCAATTCAAGAATTCAAGAGTTAAGGATTCTAAGAACTCACAAAATTGTTAGGAAAGTTTGCAAGGTCATTTCTAAGGAAGTAAAGGGTAGATTCTTCATCAATTATTGTATAAATTCAAGATCCATCATCATGTCAAATATTATCAAGAATCAAGCATGTTATTGACCTAGTGTTGTGATGTAGAATTGAATATCTAAGATCAAGCATTGTTCTACACCTATTTTCAAGATCAAGAGCGACATCCTTCATGGCCATTTCATGTTGAGTTGCAAATTTACAAGAAATCATTCAAGGTACCATTTTTCATGTTCTATGTCCTATATTTCATCTATCATGCACATTATTTCATCATTTGGTTTAATTACCTAAAAGGAGTTTGACCAAGGAAAACCCCCATCCACTAACAATAAACAAGTTTTTCTCCTCTTTTCATGCGCGATTGAAGACCTAGGTATCTTGGAGCTTGAAACATCAATGAAAAATAGGTTAAAATATGGGAGAAAGTTGTTGGAATTGTCTCCTCATTTGACAGGTTGTAATCTTCACTAGAAGGTTGCTTACAACCTTGAAATTGAAGTTTTAGATTTGGAAACACAAAGAAGTAGATTAAGGCACTAAAGTTACAAAAAATAAAAAATGAAATCATTCACCACTACTGTTGGATTTTTTCATATTTTTTTGCAAATTTAGATACCTTTTGTACGAAACTTGCTCCAGTGCAAAAATCTAGAACTGGGACTGATTCACCTAGAATGGAGAATGAGTCCCATTAGGTAAAAAAGTTATAATTTCCAGAATTTCAGAGCTTTTTCTAGTCATCTTTAGATTCCTAGGTGCACATATTTCATTCCATAGAATGCTATTTTGTTTTATATGCATTTCTAGGTCATTTAATTTAAGTTTGCATCATATTAGGGTTCTACATTTCATCTTAACTTTCATTGTCTTGTCAAAGTTCTTACTTGGTGGTGAACCCTTCATTAGTCATTAATCATACCATAGGATAGCCCCTATTAGCATATCTCTTACCTTCATTCCACTCTCAGGGTGAGATATCTAGGGCATCCTTAAAGGTTAGTTGGAGAAAAGAGATGTTGTATGTCATAAACCATAAAAGATCAATTTTTCAACCAAACATTTTTGTGAACCTAGAACAATCCTCTCATATTCAACATGCTTGATAATTTGATTATCTTCTAATAGGTTTGTCCTGGGCGTGAATCAAAAACCCCAAAATATCAACAAATAAACTTAAATTACACACTCCCTAACACTTGAGTAATCAAAATAATCCTTGTGGGACCCATTCGCCATAGATGGCGAATGTGTCCCATTTGGCCTATTTTCAAGGTTTTAAGTGGGAAAATTTATTTTTAAGTTAAAATTTCTTCTATGTCATCCTTTGCGATCAAATAAATGATCATTTGAATGAATTTCCTATTTAAACAAGCTTTCAATTCATTATTTCATTAAGCATTCATCACATCAAGTCAAGCACTCAAGAGCTACACATTCCAAGACTTTACAAGATCATCTAAAGAGCATCCAAGAACATTTATAATGCATTCAAGGGAAGAATTATTCATCAATTATTGCACAAATTGAAGATCTATAATATTTTCATTGATATCAAGCATTAATAATTTTATTCAACTATTTTTGTGATGTAGCATTTAATATCCAAGATCAAGCATTTTTATACTCCTATTATCAAGATCAAGATCTACATCCATCATGGCCATTTCATGTTGAGTTGTAGATTTACAAGATATCATTTACAAGGCATCAATCAAGGTATCATTTTCCATGATTCATATTCTATTTTCATGTTTCATGCCTTGATTTAGTTTTCTCATCATTTGATTTAATTACCTACAAGTGGTTTGACCAAGGGAAACCCATGTTCCCTAACAATCAACAATTCTCTCTCTCTCTCTCTCTCTCTCTCTCTCTCTCTCTCTCTCTCTCTCTCTCTCTCTCTCTCTCTCTCTCTCTCTCTCTTTGTGTAATTAATTATATATGTGCTTTGAAGACTTTAAGTATCATTGAGGATTAGGTTATAAGATTGGTGAAAGTTGTGGGAGTCTTATCCTCATTTGCAAGGTTGTAATGTCCACCAAACATTCACCTACAAGCCTAAAATTATCAATTTTAGATCTAGAAATCAAGAGAAATAGGAAGAGTAGATATTAAAGATCAGATTCAAACCTTGAAGTACCATAGAATCCAAACTAGACTCATTCGCCACAAGTGGCAAATAAGTCCCATTGTATGTGGTTTTTTTTACATTTTTTGGAAAATTTAGAAACTCTTTTGTCTAAAACCTTCCCTCATGTAGAAATTTATATCTGGGACCAATTCACCCAGATTTGTGAATGAGTCCTAGTTGACCTCAAAAATTCAAATTTTCTTGTGTTTCATAGCTACAATCAGTTTTTGAATGCTTAACCTTGCAATTGAGGAGACAACTCCAAAACATTTCTCCAATCTTGTAACCTAATATTCAATTATTCTTCATGCTCCAAGACACCTAGATCTGAAATCACACATGTAAAGAGGAGAAAATCATGGAGATTGTTAGTGAATATGAGTTTTCCTTGGTCAAAACTCTTTTAGATAATTAAACCAAATAATGAAATAATAAACATGATACATGAAATATAGGACATGAAAAATGAACAATGGTACCATGAATGATGCCTTGAATATGATGTCTTGTAAATCTGTAACTCAACATGAAATGGTCATGAAGGATGTACATCTTGATCTTGATAATAAGAGTAGAAAAATTCTTGATCTTGGATCTTCAATGCTACATCACAACGCTAGCTCAATAACATGTTTGATGCTTTATATTATTCACATGATGATGGATCTTGAATTTCTATAATGATTTATGAAGAATTTTATCTTGAATGCCTTAGAAATGATCTTGCAAACATTCCTAACAATCTTGTGAAGTCTTGGAATCCTTAAATCTTGAAAGCTTGACTTTATAATATGAATACTTATGTTGTTTAGGTGAAATAATGATCTAAAAGCTTATTTATATAGTAAATTATCTGAAATGACCATAGTTATGATTGGTAAACATGAAACTCATAGTTATCATTCTCTTGATGTCTCTCCTATGTGCACTGAAGCTACTTTACAAAATCTAACCATGAAATGTGATAAACGTATTGCTTGTCACTTTCCTAAAATATCCTACTAGGGTAAATATTATGGCACAAGAGAATGATACCTTAGAGAGAAATGATGAAATTATGGACAAAAAATAAATTCCCCCCTCTCCTAATATCTTTCCTATTGGTGAAGAAGATATTATGGTTTTACTAAACCCAATTGATGAGAATCATGAAGAAAATATTATTAAATAAGAAAATGTCATCATTGACACACAAAATATATAACCATTTATAACCTCCTTAATTGTTATGGAGCTATTTTAGAAGAACCCACCTTTTAATTTCATGAACATCTAGTTTTTTTCTCTCCTAAAAACTCTCCTACTAGGGATGGTACCAACGTGTCAACAAACGACAAAATTGACACACTTATTTTAAACAATAGTAATATGGGTTCCTTAGAAGAATATGATGAAGTGAAATTAGACTCCTCTTCACTGAGAGATCATGAAACTACAAATAATGCTTTTGACATTATGCAAATTAGACATCCCTTAAGACCAACCACATATGTAGAACCCATACAAGAGAGAAAAATAAAAACAAATTGATGTAGCCACAAATTTACTAGAAGATGCTTCAAAAACCTATTATTTCAGACCTATATTCATTGGAAAATACAAGATCATAACAAAATAGTCTAAAAAGGGGAAAGATAAACTCTTAATTAAAAATTAAAAATTTAAAAACATTCACTTCAACCACTTTATAAGAATCAACAACATACATGAAAAAATTGGATAAGGTTGAACAACCAAAGAATCTAAAAGAAGTGAAAAATATTTATGGAAGAGGTTTTAAACTTATGAAGAAAATTGGGAAAGGATTTGTTGATATAGAACAAGGTATCCATGTCCCTGTAGAGCTTAAAATGCAAAAAATAACTAATGATCTTTGTTATTTTCCCTCAAAA
Organism: Sequoiadendron giganteum; assembly: GCA_007115665.2. NCBI lineage: Eukaryota > Viridiplantae > Streptophyta > Pinopsida > Cupressales > Cupressaceae > Sequoiadendron > Sequoiadendron giganteum. Next base: position 372,186,528 of record CM021100.1, on the reverse strand, counting down.
CAAAATCCTTCATTCCATATCAACATTATCATAAAATATTCTTCCAAGACAAATTTAACTTTGATGCACCTAAAAATGATAGATATCTCATTAAATATGTAGCAAGCTGGCACTTTGTTTACTTATCATAATAAATAAACTTATTTGTTGCTCCTTTCCATGCAATAGTTGTAGGATCATATCATACTCACTATTACATGTCATTCGATTTTTGCAAGGAGCAACATATCATCATCCATTATTGACTCACCCTTGTCCTACACCAAGTGAGGCCAAGGGGCTAGGAATCCTTATCCTCATATTCCACTTTTCATTGTCTCTTTTGGCTAGTTGAATTCCTTCCATTTCCATATAAGAGAAAGCTTGGTATGTGGATGTCATGCCTTAATTTGGCTCACATATGAAATACTTATCCATGATGTAGTTTGATTTGGAACCATGTAACTTGGCATAGGGCTTTCCAAGTTGGCTCTCATTTCTGATTTCATGTTATTATTTATCGTTGGCTACTTTAAAGAAATTGCTCATAGTGATGGTGTAGAAATTTCTTTAAAGTGGAGGCATACATAGATGACATCCTTTGGTAAAATTTGATGGATTTTCCTTTTTACTTGTAATGTGTCATCTTCTTGGTGGTTTCATTGGGTTTTTTGTCATCTAAGAGTGTACGATATACTTTCATAGAATGATGTAAATGAGGCATCCTATGGTTAATGATCTGACACTTTTAACTTTCTCTCTCTTAGAGAAATTAGGAAAAATGCTCCCTAAGAGGAATATTGTTAAATGAACAAAGAAAAATCCCCTTTAATAAAATGTTTACCTGACAAAAGTATTTAAAAAAAAACATTACATTGTGGTGCCTTATCAAAGTTATCTGGAGGATAACTTTGGCATGGTTAGTATGATGGGAAGCTGACACACTAGCATGAATTTCTCATTATATGGTGGAAAGCCAACATGCTGGCACGAATTTCCCACTAAACCACTTCTTTTGGACAACTCACCCCATAGATGACCTGATGTTCTATGGCCCCAAAGTGAGCACATATTTTTTGAAGCTTGATCCACCTCATTTTTCTTTTTACTCATTTTTCTTCTAGTTATTGACATTACATTTTTATGTATCTTGATGTTGCATATCATACACCTTGTGTGTGTCATGTCATTCTTATGATTGTTTGATGTAGGATCTTGGATATTGGGGGCTTGGCCACCTCCTTTGATCTTTTTCATCATTTTTCATCTGCATCGATACATGAGGACCCCTCTTGAATTTTTAATTTAGTGTGAGTTTGAAGAAATTTCATCCTCTCAATAAAGTGGGGGGTAAATCTAGTGTTAAAAAATATCATCACTTACATTTTCACACTCGATTTGGGAATAAATAATGGTAAATTGGACTTAATGTCACACTGATCTAGCATTGTGAGTGAGTTGACACTTCCAAATTAGGTCTTGGGATTATTTTAAGCTAAATTAACTTAACTGTACATTAATTTAATGTTGTAAAGCATATTTATTTACAAATTCTCATTAAATGTAGGAATCTTGTATATCAAACTGGCCTAATATGCTATTGTAATGTGTTTTACACATTAACATGGGATTTAGGGCCCTTTTTAGCTAGATAGACCCAATTTGGCCTTAATTTAATGTTGTAACGTATATTTATTTACACTTTCACATTGGATTGTGGACCCTATTCCATTTATGCCCTTAATATCATCATTAATAAGCCCTTTATGACCATATATTATGCATCCCAAGGAAAATTTTGATCAAAAACCTAAAAAATTCAACAAATAAGCTTAATTTACACACTCCTTGAAACTTTAGCAATTAAAGTAGGCTCAATGGTACCCATTTGCCACTTTGGGAAAATGAATCCCATCTAGGTGGGACCCATTAGCCTAGTTTGGTGAATGAGTCCCATTTGGCCAATTCTCAAATTTTGATTGAGAAAAATTGGGGTTTAAGTTTAATTTTCATCTATGTCGACCTTTAGGATCTAATACACGAGATATTATATGGATTGAATAGATAAAAAAGATTTAAAATCATTATTTCATTAAGCATTCATGAGATCAAGTCAAGCACTAAACAATTGAGAATTATAATACTTTACAAGATCATCTAGAAAGAATCCAACATCATTTTTAAAGCATTCAAGGGAAAAATTCTTCATCAATTATTACAATTCACGATCCATCATCATTTCAAACATTATCAAGCATGTTATTGAGCTAGTGTTGTGATTTAGAATTGAAGATCCAATATTGACATAGAAAAGGGGTGGATTAACTTGTCCTAGCTCAAAATACCACATAATTCAATCATTACATTACCCTCAAGACCTCTACAAAGGTGATTTTTAATAACTAGCTAGTCTTTCAAACTAGGTCTCCAAAGTAATGTTTTTAGGAATATCTTTTAGAGAAGGCCATCTCACCATGAAACCTAGACATTTTAAAATACCCATTAGGCCCTATTATAGCATATCTTGAAGTTGGCATGGGTTTTTTTGGAACCAATGACATAAATCCGGTCTGCTATGCTTGGAATAATGCTAATTAGGCCACTTTTACAAAGCACCTACTAGGAGATCACTTGGAAAAAACCTAAAAATTTTACCAATTTCTTTAACCAATCAAAAAGTGTGTCAATAAAAGAAAAATTGCAATAGGAAACTCCTCCAAATTGTTGTCCCACACTTTCTCTATCCTACCTAGCCTAGCACATGAGGATGCTAGGCTAGGGATTTGACAAGAAAACCACTAAGCTCCATCCCCTACTCCCTAAACAAATAAAAACATTGAAAAAATACCTAAAACTATTAGCCCGCTTAGTCTAGCTAAATTACAACAGTGGAATGGTCTACAATCTACATTTTAGATTCCAAACCCTTGAAATGGAGGGTTTCTATGTAGACTAAAGAAAGAGGCTTCAAAACACCTTATTTCTTGATAAAATTACAACACACTTAGTTCAAAATAAATCTAACACCCTCTATTGACCTTTCACACTGGACTTAGCTCATAACAATACTATACATAGTCGCACAGAGCTTGCAAACTCAAAAAATTGCACAAAAACATAGAAAACAAAGCCTCTTTTTCACTTTTTTTTCTTCAAAAAGATGAAATCCTCATACCTCAAAGTTTTTGAGGCTAAAACCATGACATGAAACTTGCAAACATTAGTTACAAATCAATAATACATAACTTACCATTCAACTTATCCAAACATGCAATATTGCCATGTTGGAAAAGCAACTTTTACATTCCTGCAATAACCTTCAACCAACGCCTAAAAATGAACCTATATGATTTTAAACATGAAAAAATGGTCTCATTACGACCTTATTAAATTCATAAATTTATAAAACACTCGAAATGTTAGCTTAGACTCCTAAATGCATCATTATAACTAACAAGACCATGGTGCCCCCACACCGTACACCCGGGGTGGAAATGATTTCATTGTCCTAATCGAATGAGATCATGAAAAAATATTAAAAGTGCTTCTTAATATCCTCCTCTGACATCCAAGTAGCATGTTTATTTGGTAGGCTATGCCACTTAACCAAGTATTCATTATACACTTTATGTCTAGTCCTCTTGGCCTCCGTTGTATCCAATATGGCTTCAATATTCATTGGTTGGTTGGGTGGTAGGTCTTTAACTAACACATCATCTTCAATACTTGCTGCACCTACTTCTTCACTTGCAACCATATTTTAGAAACTTATGGACCACCCTACAAAGTCCAATATGTTTCATCGTTATTTTAGAAACTTATGGACCACCCTTGGGAAACCTCTCCTTCCTCAAATGTGCAAGCACCATGTCCCCTACTTTGAACTAAACATCCATCTTCTTAAAATATACCTCTCCTTGAACTGCTCATGTATGTCTTTCTTAGCTATAGACAACTCCTCTCCTTCTGCACTCCTTTTCTCCATTCCCCTCAGATTTTTCATCTCACATACACCTTTTGGGCTCATACAATATACAACCTCAAAAATTTTATTCATGTGCTTTGGTTGGGTGAATCATTATAAGCATACTCTCCTTGAGGAAGTATGAGATCCCATGACTGATTATTCTCTTTGGTGAGGAAAATCAAGAAGGTTCCTAGTGACCTATTGACAACCTCAGTTTTCCCATCTATTTGTGGATGATAGGAAGAACTAAATGTCAAGTTTGTGCCAAATTTCCTCGACAAGGTCTTCCAAAAGTGACCTATGAACTTAGTATCTCTATCAAACACAATGGTTAAAGTAGTCCATGAATCCTTACAATCTCTTTGAAAAAAAAACTATCTATATGAGGTGCATCATTTGTGCTCCTATAAGCAAAGAAGTAAGCCATCTTACTAAATATATCAAAAAAAACATAAATACTTTCATACCCTCTTTGTGTCTTAGGCAGTCCCAAAACAAATTCCACTCTTATTGACTCCCATGGACGGTTAGGAATTGGCAAAGGATGGAAAATATGCATGCATTAGAACTTGATCCTTTAGCTCTTTAACACACCACACAACTCTCTACAAATATTTTTACATCCACATTCTTTTTTGGCCAATGATAGAATATTTTGACCTACTCCAAGGTCTTATCATACCCAAAGTGTCAACCAAAACTACCACAATTCTTTTGTTTGATAATATTTTCTCTCATAGAGCTCTTTGGCACACACAACTGAGAACCCTTAAACAACAAACCATCTTGTAGTACAAAATCAGAATACTCATTGTGCAAAGAACTTTGTGACTAATTGCAAATAGTAAAAACATCCTTAAAATCATAATCATCTTGATACATACCTCTTAATGTATCCAATACTACACTTTGTAGTTGAATCTCTTGAACCAACATGGATTTCCTACTTAGAGCATCAACAACCTTCTTTTATTTCCCTTTATTATGCTTGATGGTGAATGTAAAGGTTTGCAAATACTCCATCCACTTCATGTTCCTATGACTCAAATTGTATTGGCTATTCAAGAAGCTTAATGCATGATTATCTGTGAAGACAATGAGCTCCTCTAGCAAGAGATAATGCCCCCACTTCTTGAGGGATTGCACCATTGCATAGTGCTCTAGTTCATATGCGAATTAATTTTGATTGTGCTCATTGAGTTTCTCACTGAAAAATTCTACCAGTCTCCCTTATTGAATCAAAATTGTACCTATGGAATACCCACTTGTATCACATCCAATTGTGAACAACTTGTTAAAGATAGGGAGTGTAAGGATAGGTTGTTGATCCACCCTATTCTTCAAGTACTCAAATCTTTTATCTACCTCATCAGTCCATTGAAACTTATTCCTATTCTCACCCTTGATTTTATTAATGATTGGTGAACAAATGTGACTAAAGCCCTTAATGAACTTCCTAAAGAAACTAGCTAAGTCATGAAAGCTACTTGTAACTCAGATTTTCAAATCGGATGGATGCTACTGCTGCACAAAATTACAAATATCAATCCTAATATAAATTAAAAAACAAAGAATGATTAAAGTATGCATAATTAATCTAAACTAATAAAACTAGAATGATCTCACTGAATATGTGAATACTTCCTCGATTTATCTTGATTGCTCTTCTCCATTTTGTTGTATCATCATGCTTGCCCTCAGATGTTCGTTTTTGATGCAAGCATAACCTTGTTGAGTGTCTTAGCAAAATATTGAAGATTTGTCTCTTCTCAAAAGTATGTGATTTCGAGTGTAATGATTTTGGGAGGAGGAATAATGATGAAGACAAACCATTTTATAGATTTTGGGTTTTCAAACGATCGACTGAGATTCAAAATAGAGATCAATGATCAAGATTGATGAATGTCATGCGATGTGAGTTCTATGTCAGATAGAACGTGAGTTAGGACATGAGTCAGAAAAAATTGTAGGATAGAGATTAAGTTAGAATGCGAGTTAGAACACGAGTTCAAGATCTTAATCTTGAGTTAAGAGTCTTCAAAAATAGAAGAAACAGACTTTGAATGTCAAAGACAAAGTTAGAAGTTGAAGAATAATGCATTCTAATGCAAACATGAGTTAATTAATTAAATAAAGATATTTAATTAATTAACACATCATGCATATGAGTTGCAACTAGTTAACTGACTAGTTGTGACAGAGAGTTCTCTCGCAGAGATAACCAGATGTTGAATCCAGAGATAACTAGAGAACTAAAAATAGATCTTGAGTCAGAAGGTGAGTGAATGATTAGTCAACTGATTGATAGAAGAATGTGACATAAATAATTAAATATGAACTAAATGTTAATTTAATTCAAGATTCGAAAGTAAGAGACTTTAATTAAATAAATAAAGATAATTTATTTAATTTGACTATTGAAAAGGTGGAATTGAATAATTAAATAATAAATATTTAATTATAGTTGAAATACGACAAAGGGCTAATTAAATAATAAATTATTTAATTAAGAAGGAAGAATTAATTAGTTAGCAACATAATTAAATAAATATGATTTATTTAATTAATCAAATTGAATAAAGGTTATTTATGAATTAATGAATTAATGAAAAAGTGTATTTAATTAATAGAGGAAATATGTGTTAGAAAGAGGTAATTAAAAAATAAACATTATTTAATCATGACAATGGATATTAGAAAATTATGTTGAAAGTGGTGCTCATAGGCCTAGACCAATTTTCGGTGTCTACAGTTTTCCCCTCTTTGATACAATGTTGTTTTATCGTTGTGTCAAATAAAATATGCCCCGATTGTGCCCCAGCATGAAATTGGTTAAGGTATGCCCCCTCAGGAAAATTGACAAATTTTTGAAAAATTTCAAAAAAATGAGGAGATATTCTAGATTAGTCAAAATAATAGTCAGAAATTCCATGGAATAGATGGAATTGAATTTGGATGAGAGAAATGTTAAAATGGATGATTATAAGATGTTAGTAAGAAACAATGAAAAAGGTTGATCTGAAAAGAAACAATCATCGATATTTTTCCATATTTGCTATGCTTGCAATTTTATCATCACTGGATGGGACTGACACAAATGGATAGTACACACCATGATATGAGATAGACCATAGTGTACAATGTTATCCATCTATGAAAATAGATAGTCATAGAAAAGGAGGGTCATAACGCAAACTAAGGACAAGATTGCCTCAATTGTTGTCATCTAGACAAACCACAAATAAATGACAAATAAAAGACGGATCATGATACATCATAGCTTCTCTAAATCCTTCAAGGGAAATCCTTGAGAAAAATAGTACCATGATTCAAAATTCAAAGTTTAAAAAGATAGTTGACAGACAATAGTCAAAGAAAAAGAGTCCTGAGACATCCTTTCTTTTTTTAAATCCTTCAAGGGACGTCCTTGAGAAAGGTAGTAATAGGATCTTGCAAAAATCGATAAAAAGATAATACAAAATAAGATATAAAGTCATAAAGCCAAATAATTTTATTCACCAAAAACTTTATCATGTTTGGATTGTTTTGATGTTTGACATAGCTTAATGTGGGGGATGACACATACCGCATAAGACATTGAGTCTAGTTTCGACTTGGTGACTATCTATATAAGGCATGAAAAAGCCTTGTTTCAAAAAAGACACATGTCGTATAAGACATTGGAGCCTAATGAAGTTGATATGACAAGCTGCATGAGACTATCACAACTTGATGATGTATGTTGACAAGAAAGACATATATTGGGAAGACGTAAGTTGATCATTAGACAATGTGTTTGATATTGACTAGATGATAGTTGAGATGTTTGCCTTGTTAATGCATGAATTTCTTTGATTCCTTGACTGATAGTGTGTGTGTGTATTGACAGTGTATGACTTGAGATGATGCACCCTAAAGGATTGACCTAATGTAGATAACTGACATATTTGACTGAACAATTGTACTTAAGTTGATGACATGCAACATGTGTGATAGTGAATGTGATAAACCCTATTGTACTGACCTAGTGTGGTCTCGTGAGCTTATCAATTTATTATCCTTGCCTATGTTGTACATGTAGATACCTTGTAGTTCGACATGACCAATGACTTTGAAATGTACAAAGTTTCGTGATTTAATGTGTGTGATACATGACAAACCTAGACTAACAGACCTAATGCCTTGGGGGCACATTGACACATGGCCTTACCTAAGTCTAGTCGTAGAGGCAATGTAGTTCAAATAAGGTCTTCGACTGACTTAACATGATTGACTTGAATCTTTTTTTGGGACTATCTGACTGTTTTCATTTTTTTTGGATTTTGATGTTTTTTAATGTTTTTAGATTTTTAAGGACATTTTTCAATTTTTTTATAACTTTTTGTTTTTTTATGAAAATCGTGACAAATGCATGTGAATGATGTCGATGCATATGAATTTAAGGAAAACCATGATTTTTCTACTAGCCAAGCTAAATACCAATTGATAGGTGATGATGACAACAATTTTGTTTGATGTGGGAAGGACACATCCCGAAACAACGTGAAGATGACAATGATATGACAAGAGGATAAAAGTCTACAACAAGGCAATGGACAAAGTCAAGGAATGTTTTGGATGATGCCCCAGGTTGCCATATTGTTGCATTTGGAATGAATTGGGTAGGAATCGATGGGATGACGACGAATCTTTAGAGCATAGATAGGGAAAACCAAGATGGATGATAGGTATAAAAGGACAATGGATGGCTTTGGTAAAAGATAGGAGGCATGGATGGATTGGACTAGAGAATTATCATATGGTCTCCAAGGACTATGTCGCATAGTAAAAATGAGGCCATGAAAGTAATGGAATGATTTTTAATCAATAAGGTATGACCAAAAGCTAGACATGTCAATTTTTTTCCAAAGCATAATCTTTTTTTGTATTGTAGTCCTTATCAAGATCAAAGTCGGTGGGAAAATGGATGGAAAGTGATAGGGTTTAGATGGATAGATGGAAATTTCATAAGAAATTTCTTGTGAAGGGCATGGGAGATGAGACAAATTTCCCCCAAGTGTAATGATCCACATAGGTAATTTATTTTACACATGACGCCTGTTTGCCAGGTTTTCACCATTGGACAAATTTTTTCTCTTTACTATTTTTGTCATTTATTTTTATTTTTGTGGTGTCACCATGATGCCTTTTTGCCAAGTTTTCATCAAGGTAACAATTTTTTCAAGATTGTCTCGATACTTTAGATGATCACTGACTGTGTTGAATCCATTGATGCTGCTGATGTAGAAACTAGAGCCATGATATGCCAATAATGACCTTTATGAATTAGTTGTCTTGTTAGGATCATACCACTTGCATACAACTGATCGATTTCATTGTTATCCTTGGTGATACTAGAGTTGGCCTTATCAGAATACACACATCGCAATAGAGTTCCATGAGAGTCCTTACAATAAAATGTTTCTGCCAAGATGCGATGGATTTGTGACATGGGATATTTGGAATTTAGACAAGATGTTGGATTATGATGGATGATGATATATGTGGGGGGATTGTTCAAAAAATTAGATGAATCACTTTTTATTTTCCAAACTTGGGATATTGGATGATGGATTTTAGAATTTTGATTGGGATAGCATTTGGAACCAACACTTTTATATGCCTTTTCTGATGACCATTTTAAAGGAGGTGGACATTTATTATATGTGGGATTCCTCTTTTCTTGTGCCTCCACATTTTGATTGACTTTTGGATTTGAAATATTTTGTTTTCTTGATCCATTTTTATTTGGGATCCATTTTAACTTCATTTGTCCACTCAAATTTTTGAATCATTTGATGGCCTTTGAAATTTTATTTTGAACTTTGTATTTGTAATAACTTTATTTTTGTTGGTTCCAAATAGAAGGTTTATTCATGTTTGAATGAAGGTTTATGGTGTGGATGGAAGGAGTGTTGGTAGAAATCTTATGCTAAGAACTACTCATGGCCCCCATTTTGATGTTTGTATCAGATAAAGTTTCCCCCAATATCAAGTAGGTACCACCAACATCATTAGATTCTTCATCTGATGAATAACCAAGACCCTAATGTCTAGGATTTTCTTGAAGTTGTACTGGTTCTCGAATTCCTTGCTCATGTAGGCTTTGTCCTTTTCCTTGATACTACATGTTCTAATAGATTCCATTTGCAATGGGGTACTTGTTATTGTGGAAGCAAGATGCTAACCCATCCTTATTGTGGAAATTAATGCTCAAAATATTCTCATCTGTAAGAAATCCTACTCTGAAAAAGATAGATGATCCTAATTGATAGGATATTGTACCTCTACTGACATGTTGGATAGATTTCTGATTGACATCTTTGGTCTGATTTTCTGACATATTAGATTCTGATGATTTTGTTGGTGCTTCGAAATTGATGTTGAAATTTTCTTCATGGTCATTGTCATAGAGCCCACTGAATTCAACTATATCTTGATCATTTTCAAATATGTCCATGCTAGAAGACTCTTGTTGTAGTGGTAGTTCATCTATGTGTCTCATGGAGGCAAGTGTCTCACTTTTGGAAGTGTCAATACTTGAAGTTTGGATGGAATCATCTTCAAGTGTTTCATCATGAATAGCATAGACGTCAAGGAGTGGATTGTTTTGGACTTCTGGATCAATGGTACGGTCTTGGTCAAATATGGGGTTGTCCTGGATGACATGGTTGTGGATGGACTCTTGACCAAGGATAGGTGTATTTGGTGTGCCATGATTTTCCAAGAGGAATTCTTGAATGGACTTAAATATGGGGTCCAGTGAACTACTTTGATCTACACAAGATGGTGATGTTATGATGTCATGCTTTGGACTTTCCTCTTGACATGTATCCTCAAGTTTATGAAATGGGATGGGACTTTGGAAACCATGACTAGTTGTTCTTTCATGACTAAATGTATGTTGAGATGGAGTGTCTTGGGATGGATTGGTGTATAATGGACTAGGATATGGCATGGAGGTTTGGACTTGGTTGAGGGATGATGGGCTAGGATAGGACATGAATGCATGACTAGGATATGACGTGAATGGAGGATTAGGATATGACGTGAATGGAGAATTAGGATGAGATGAAGGACTAGAATAGGACATGGATAAAGGATTAGGATAAGATGAAGGACTAGGATATGATGTGGAGACTTGGACTAGATTGATGGATGGTTGATTTCCCTTGTGAAGGTTAGGGTGGGTATGACTAATGAAACTGTCATGGATGGTGTTAGGGGACTCTTGATAATGAGGGTAGGTGGATGGAATACTAGAGTTTATGGGTTGTTAATAAGAGGGATAACTGGGTAGTTGACCATGGGTTGAGGTTTATTGGCATTTGGATTGGATAAATTTTCTTTTGAAGTCTATGGCTTGTTGGTATTGACCTATGTAGAGTAATTGGTATTCAACTTGACTAGCAAGCATATGAAGGTCAATAGAAGACATGGTGATGGATGATAATGCAAATGATATGGTTTTTAGTCTATGGTTTTTTTGGATTTTTTTGCATATAAAAAATGAATGCTAATGTAACCTTCTTTTCCTTTTTTTTCTGGTATTTTTCTCACAAATAAGGAATGTCTAAAATGATTTTTATGCTAGGATGACATATGCTAGAACGGACAGTATGCAAAAATTTGAGTAGACTATGACAATAAATGATTCTAAGATGGGTATAACCTACCACCTATGGAATAAATCCAAGCAATGATTTGACTTGACCAAGGAACCTGATTGTAGGACAAAGACAACTGACAAGGAGAATTTCTCAAACTAGGCTATTGAGCTGGAAAGATTCACTAATAGGACCAAAATGACTAGGTTCAATGATGAGGACAAATCAGAATGTGAATGTATCCAATGATGCGGAAAGTCATTCTATTCTACTATGTGCAATTTTCCAAGGAAGTGTCTAAATAAATGCAACTTAGGATGACTAGTGCTATGACGTAAATGACACCTATTGATGCTAGGTTTTTGAGAAAAAAATTCAGCTTCTATCCAAAGTTGATTGTGAGAAACAAAAAATAAAATGGCAATTGTGTCGGACTCAGTTGTACAGTTTTTGTAACTTTGATTTTTCGGAATTGTGGAATATGCTAAAGCTGCACAAGATTAAACATCAATTCTAATCTAAATAAAACAACAAAGAACAATAAGTAAGAATGATTAATCTAAACTAATAAAACTAGAATGATCTCACCGAATATGCAAGTACTTCCTCGATTTATCTCAATTTCCCATCTCCATCTTGTTGTATTGTTATTCTTGCCCTCAGATATTTGTGTGTTTGAATGCAAGCATAACTCCATCGAGTGTCTTAGCAAAATATCGAAGATTGTTTCTTCTCAAAAGTGTATAATGATTTTAGGAGAGAGAATAATGATTATGACAGGCCATTTTATAGATTTTGTGTTTTCGAACGATCGGCTCAGATTGAAAGAGAGATCGACGGATGAGATTGATGAATTCCATGCGATGAGTTATGTGACAGATAGAATGTGAGTTAGAATGTGAGTTCGACTACAGGGTAAAGACTAATTTTAGAACATGAGTTAGAACATGAGTTCCAATCTTCATCTTCAAAAATAAAAGAAATAGACTTTGTATGCAAAAGACAAAGTTAGAAGTTGAAGAATAATGCATTTGAATGCGAACTTGAGTTAATTAATTAAATAAATATATATAATTAATAAATGCATACATGCATATGAGTTAGAACTAGTTAAATGACTAGTTGTGATGGAGAGTCTTCTCGTAGAGATAAACTAGTGTTGAATTCAGAGATAACTAGAGAACTAAAAATAGATCTCTAGTTAGAAGGTGAGTGAATGATTCAGAAGACTTTTGAAAAGGATTAAATGAATAATTAAATAATAAATATTTAATTATAGTTGAAAAGGGGGTTAAATGAATAATTAAATAAAGATATTTAATTACAATTGACATATGATAAAAGGGGGTAATTAAATAATAAATTATTTAATTAAGCAGGAAGAATTAATTAGTTAGGGACATAATTAAACAAATATGATTTATTTAATTAATCAAGTTGAATAAAGATTAATGATGAATTAATGAATCAATTAAAAGGGGGTATTTAATTAATAGAGGAAATGTGTTAGAAAGGGTAATTAAATAATTGAAATTATTTAATAATGACCATGGAATATAGAAAATTATGTCGAATATGTACTCGTCGGCTTAGACCAATTTTAGGTATCTACAGTTTTCCCCTCTTGGATACAATGTTGGTAGGACATTGTGTCAAAGAAAATATGCCCCGGTCGTGCCCCAGCATGAAACAGGGTAAGGTATTCCCCCTCGGGAAAACTGACTTTTTTTTGAAATGTGTCAAAAAAATCAGGAAATATTCCCGATAACTCAAAATGATAGTTAGAATTGCTATGGAATTGACATAATTGAAATCAGAGATGTTTCGGACGAATACGGGTCATTGGAAGTTGAAAGGCTAAGCGGCCAATAGAAAAGGGCTGATGAAATGCCACTTTTAACCCACCTATAAATAGGAATTAGGGCTATTTTAAAATCATTTGCACCCGGAGGAGATAGAAAAACTTGAGAATTTGCTCTGACTGACAGAAGAAATGGTGCCTATTCCATACACTAAACATCGAGGATTCGGATCCGGACCTTCAGGAGACCAGCCGATGCAGGACCACCAGTATGTACTAAAAAATGAGATCTTTTCATGTATTTTTGGCATGTTTTTCTAGGCATAGAAAATCAATAAGCAAATGCGGTGCATTGTAAATGATGCATATGCCATCGTATTCGCTGCATCTGACTACGAAACGGCACATTTGCAGAAACTCGCCAAGGCTAGTTTTGGTTGAATAGGGAATGACCGCATGTGGAGCATAATGCATCAAATGTGTAGTGATGCAATGCAAATGCATTAGGGATAGACGCAAGTGTAATAGTGGACCACATATGTGTTTAGTGAAACACATATGTAGTTCGGACAGTAGAAAGTGGAAAATGAACCGCAAGTGAAAATTTCACCAATGTGGTATTGGTGAACCGCATGTGTAGTAGAGGAAGGGGGTATGGAGAATGTGCGACGCATATGAAATGTGCACCGCATATGAGACTCTATCAATGCATTTGAAAAATGCACTGCATAGGTTAAAGTGAGCCGCATTTGATTGGTAAAATTTTCGTAAAAGTTTTGAAGGAAAATTTGAAAAAAATACTAACATCATGGGTAACTTGTAGGTGGTGATAGATCCTATCTACACACGGGAGTCACGAACAGATACATTTTCCTTGAGAGATAGGTTGAGCTCTATAGAGGTTTGATTGCTATGGGTTCTAGGTCTATGACATTGTTTTTCGATGCCTGCCATTCTGACAAATAGGGGGATGTTGACGACACTTTGTGAGTGATGGCATTCTAAGACATCGTCATTTCATTTGCCGACTAGGGAGGCCATTGTCACATTAGAGGATGTGTATAGGATTTTGAGGCTATCCATTAGAGGACAGTGGGTTACATATGATACCTAGTGAGGATTGACTAACTTGCGCAATTTTATCAAGTTGATGACATCAGTAGGCTCAGCATTGAGCACTATGAGATTAGATGGCCAATGTTAGTAGATAGATATGATAGAATTGATTGTATCCTATGTACATTAATTGGGGGTATTGTGCTTCCAGATAGATGGGGTCATGGTTTTCTAGTGGGATGGCGAGCTATGCTGGTTGGTATGTTGGAGAGTGAGATGAGATATGCATGGGGTCCATGTCTACTCAGGATGTTGTACTTCCATTTACATGACATTGCTTACAGAGATGCACAGTCATTGAGTTATGGGATGACATTGTTGATGATATGGGGTTTTGAGAGGATAGTTGTATTTCATCCTCCAGTGATAGTAGAGTGAGAGGAGAGACACCCATATGTGTTTTGATATATAGGGTAGATCACACAGATCCATGTGGGTGACACAAGATACTAACGACACGCCTTGGATACTCTCGATCAGTTCATATGGAGACCTTACATGGATTGTGAGGAGTGGGCGGATGATGATATACATTTTCCATTCTGCAGATAGACATAGTATCTTATTGGGAGGACTATTTTGAGTGTGCACATTATTGAGTGACATCTACTGGACAGAGTGCTAAGATGGTTTGGGGAGGTTCAAGATGAGCCTCGGAGTAGAGCAGAGTTTGCTCGGTCGTCGAGAGAGGTTCCATGGTGGGGACCCATGATTCCAGTGACTACAGTGGAGACAGAGATACAGGCTCTTTAGCTAGTACAGTGGGGATGGAGAGGCGGATTAGCAGATCCAGGGACCACAGATGCTTATGATGCATGGTGGGCAGTGCATTGCCCGATTCCTTATACAGATCCAGACCAGCCAGCACCAATCGAGAGATGAGGTATAGGGCCTAGAGGACGTCAGAGAGGTGGAGGTGCCAGAGTGGGTAGAGGTGATGGAGATGATGGCAGAGGTGGAGGTAGAGGCGGGAAATGAGGACGAAGAGGATGAAGAGGGGTTCAGGCAGATGGAGATGCACCTATACAGGAGGCAGATGTAGTTGATGTACTGATGATAGATATCGGAGGGAGGGTGGATGTACCAGCTGGGGGTGAGCATGTTGCAATGGAGGTAGTGGCTGAGGAGCGTGCAGAGGTAGATGTGGGAGCACACGATGTCACAAAGGGTTCACATGTAGACATGGATTTAGATCCTCTGGGTGTGTTAGCAGGATATGGAGAGGATGATGTAGAGGATGATGTGGATGAGGATGTTGAGGAGGATGTTGAGGAGAGAGAGCTCAGAGATTGAATAGTGGAGGGGAGACAGGATGAGGTTGCTCCTAGAGATAGTGATAGGGAGGCTATGGAGGAGAGACTCAAACTTATGACTGCAGAGTTTGAGGCGATGAGACTAGAGAGAGATAGTGCCTACTCAGAGAGGGATAGCGCCTATGCAGAGAGGGAAAGTGTATAGATAGAGAGGGATAGTGCTCTCATGGAGAGAGATTAGGCTATAGCACGAAGACAAGAGATAGAGCAGCAGTTCACATAGGTCATACGCCTTTGTAGTGGGTCTTCATCTGATGGCATGGTATGAGAGTTAGTCAGATCGGTGGAGAGAGCCACTTATTACAGGGATTTGTATGAGGCCACAGTGCTAGCAGAGAGACGAGCTCCTACATTTTCAGAGGTACGCTGTCAGAGTAGAGGTCAGACTCAGAGCCAGAGGACACAGAGCACTGAGGGGGTTATAGGACCATCAAGGCTGGGTCCATATGATAGGCCTTCCACCTCACAGAGGCCACCTTCGACTATTTTCCCACCACCATCACCTCATGATAGCGGGGGTAGCGGGGCATGATGATAGGGACTTTAGATACCTGTAGACATTTGTATTATTGATTAGAGAGCCTGTGAGCTCATGTTTAATTTATGGTGACATGCGGACATTGTACTATGACACACTATTATTTTTGAGCGATATATATATGATTTTGGCAGCTTTTACATGATATGCAGTTCTATGTTAGGGATTATGTTTTATTTCTACATGATTATGTTTCCTAAATGATGTATGTACATGTTTTATGAATGAAATGTTTCTACATGGTAATGATGTATGCATTTAATAATGATGTTAGGGATGATTCTATTTACTTATGATAATGAATGCAATGTTCTACATGATGTTTATTTACATGTGATGGAAATATGTACATGCAATGTTTACCTTATATGTTGTATGTTATGATGATGCAATGCCTATTATGCCATGATGTGAAATGCAATGAAAATGAAAGGTACTATCTATATGTTGAAAATGTAATGCAACTACATGAAATTTTAATTGAAATGGATGCAAATGCAAATGACCTAATGTGATTTTTTCTTTTTTTTAGTATGTCACAGGACTTTATCTTAATGTCAAAGAAGAGAAATGTTAGGATGAAAATGACTTCAGAATGTTAGTAAGAAATAATTAAGGTCATGATGTGGAAGGTAATGTAATGAGATAATGATGGTTGATCAATTTAAGAAAAGATATAACCTTTGATATTTTGCCAAATATGCTATACTTGCTTTGTTATCATCATTGGGCGGGACATGATATAGATGGATAGTACACACTATGATATGAGATAGACCATAGTGTAGAAAGTTATCCACCTATAAAAAAATAAACAATCATAGACAAGGAGTGTCTTAACCAGACTAAGGACAAGATGCCCCAGTCATTTGGTCAAGACAAACCACAGACAAGAGAAAAATAAAAGATGGGTCATGAGATGTCATTGCTCCTCTAAATCCTTGATAGGACATCCTTGAGGAAACTAGTAACATGACTCAAAAAACCAATGTTAAAAAGATAGTTGACAGAGAGCAACCAAAGAAAAAGAATCCCGAAACGTTGTTGCTTCTCTAAATCCTTCAAGGGACATCATCGAGAAAGCTAGTAATAGGATCTTGCACAAATCGATAAAAAGATAAGACAAAATAAGATATAAAGTCATAAAGCCAAATAAATGTATTCGCCAAAACTTGATCTTGTGGGATTGTTTGATGTTGATGCTTGACATAGCGTAATGTGAGAGAATGACACATACTGCATAAGACGTTGAGTCTGGTTTCGACCTGGTGACTTCTATATAAGGCATGACAAAGCCTGGTTTCAGTAAGACACGTGCTGTATAAGACGTTTGGAGTCTGATGACATTAAGGTGACAAGCCACATGAGACTATGACAATTTGATGATGTCTATTGACAAGAAAGACATATCTTGTGTAAGACATAGGTTGATCACTTTGACAATGTGTTTGATATTGACTTGATGACTGTTGAGACATTTTGCCTTGTTAATGAATGACTTGTTTTGAATCTTTGACTGATAACTATGTGTGTAGATAGTGTTTGACATGAGATGATACCCTAAACTATGATATTCAAATTGTGTGATAGTGATTGTGAATGAACCCTATTGGACTGACCTAGTGTGGTCTCGGGAGCTCATCAATTGATTAGCCTTGCCTACGTTGTACATGTAGAGACCTCGTAGTTCGACAAAACCAATGACTTTGAATATACAAAGAGTCATGATTTAAATGTGTGTGATACATGAAAAACCTAGACTGAATGACCTAATGCCTCAGGGGCACATCGATTGATGGCCTTTCCTACATCCCAATCGCAGAGGCAACGTAGTTCGACTATGTCTACAACTGATTGAACATGACCGACTTGACATTATTGACTAGAAATGATTGACATGACATGATGGACTAGACATGGTTGACTTGACTCTGTTTTTGGGATTTTCTAACATTTTTCCAATTTTTTTGGATTTTTGATGTTTTCCAATGTTTTTGGGATTTTTCAAGACATTTTCGATGGAATGACATTATGTACAAAGTGTTAGGGCATAGAACAAGGATTTGCCCCCAGTCGGGAATAGGATTTGGAAGATGGAATGGATCATATGATGAAATGGACTTGATGTCAATCGTTCCAAATGATGGATAGGACAACCATTTATTATGAGTGATGATGAAAAAGTCTTATTAGAATGATGGTAGATGGAAGAGAGAGCTTGGCTACACATGGTGCCTGTTTGCCAGGTTTTCACCATGGTACTTATCCATAGCGCCACCGAAGCGGTTTTCACTAGTGGTTAGATTTATTTCTCTTTACTTTTTTTGGTGTTACAAAGATGCCTATTTGCTAGGTTTTCATCAAGGTAACCATTTTTTTGTTTTTTCATTTTTTTGTATTTTTCCAGATTAAGAGACAGATTCTCAGAGACTTAAGCATAGAGCCTCTTTAGATGTAGACTGCTGATAGGGGACAAAAGCGGCTCTCCTTCAGGAGTAGAGAGTTGGTGTGCTCTTGATCAAAAGGCTTCTATGACAATGTATGGCCCCAACCAGTTAGGTTCAAACTTTCCTAGTTTCTCATGTTCAGCTTGATTCTTAAGATTCTCCATTAATACCAGGTCACCAATGTCAAAGTGTCTATTGAGAACCTTTCTGTTGTAACTATGATGAAGGCAACTCTGATATGCTTGTAACTGATCTAATGCTTTCTATCTTCGTTCATCTAGCAATTCTAGCTCTTGTAACCTAGAGACACGATATTCTTCATTGTTGATATGACCCTTCAAGGATACCCATAGAGAAGGTATTTCGACCTCAATAGGTAAGATAGCTTCGGACCCGAATACGAGTGAATATGGAGTGGCGCCGGTGGGAGTACGGATGCTTGTGCGATAAGCCCATAAGGCAGGATTAAGCTGTAGGTGCCAATCATGACCAGCGTCATTAACAGTCTTCTTAAGGATTCTAACAATAGTCTTATTAGATGCCTCAACTTGGCCATTACCTTGTGGTTAATACGGGGTGGAAAAATGGTGTTTGATGTTGAATTCTTCACATAAATGGCATACTTCTTGGTTCTTGAATGGGTGGCCATTGTCTGTGATTATGGATTGAGGCACACCATACCGATAAATGATATAGTTTAGAATAAACTTTGATATTTGTGTGCCGGTTATGTATGCCATGGGGATGGCTTCGATCCATTTAGTGAAGTATTCAGTGGCGGTGATGATGAATTTGTCGCCAGTGGATGATGATGAGTGTATCTTACCTATGAGGTCAAGTCCCCATTAGGCGAAGGGCCATGGTGAAGTAATCAGATGAAGTTCTTGCGCTAGCACTCTTATCAAGTCTCCATGTATTTGACATTGTCTACATTTCTTTACAAAGACATATCAGTCTTTCTCCATCATAGGCCAATAGTACCCTAATCTCATAATCTTATGGGCTAGAGTGGGACCACTCGAATGAGATCCGCAGATACCCTTGTGTACCATTCGCAAAGTTGTTTGTGCTTCCTCAGCATCGAGACATCTCATAATGGCATTATCTAGGGTGCGTCTATACAGGGTTTCTCCGATGATGGTGTACTTAGCTGACTTTTGGATGCAGGTTCGACGTTGGTTATTGGATAATTCTTGAGGTAGGGTTTGGTTAGTGAGGTAATCGAATATGTCTTTATACCAAGGAGACATAGGACCAACAATGGTACACACTATCACAGTATCAAGGACATCATAAGTGGGGATCAAAAGTTGTTCAACCAGAAACTTGAACTTAGGCACATTATTTGGGATGTCCAACAAAGAACCCACGGTTGCCATTGCATCTGCAGCTCTATTCTGGATACGTGGTATTTGTTGAAAAATGATGTCATTGAAATACTGTTTGAAACTATCATCCATTATCTTGTAAGGTGCAAGCTTCTCATCCTTAGTCTCGTAATCATCGTTCACTTGTCAAATTACTAGTTGAGAGTCGCCAAAGACATGTAGGCTCTTAATGTTCCATTGAGCTGCCATTTTTAAACCTGTCACTAAGGCTTCGTATTTTGCTATATTACTGGTACAAGGGAATGCAATCCTGAATGATTTAGAAATGGTATCACCTTGAGGTGTGACAAATAAGATACCAGACCTTGAACCACAATTTGTATGTGATCCATCAAAGTACAGTTTCCACTCAGTTTTAACCTCAAGGTTGAAGAGAAATTCATCTGGAAAATCTGTTACTAATGGATGATCTGCCTTTATAGGTGCACCCACCAGTTGATCTGCAATGACCTATCCTTTTATTTCCTTCCTTTCAACAAACTGAATGTCATACTCACTAAGTATCATAACCCATTTATCCAATCAGCCTGTTAAAGCTGCTTTACTTAGGAGGTATTTAAGTGGATCAATTTTCACAATCAATATGGTTTGTTGATTGAGCATATAGTGCCTAAGTTTTTGGGTAGCAAAGACTACCACAAGACAGCCATGTTCTATGTTGCTGTAATTCAATTCATAGCCCACTAAGGTTTGACTGATATAATAAACCGCTCTCTCATGACCTTGATCATCTTGTTGTGCGAGAAGAGCCCCTAGTGCTGACTGAGTTGCTGAGATGTAAAGTATCAATGGTTTCCCCTCTATAGGTGGCATTAGAACTGGTGGAGTAAGCAAATAGTCTTTGATTTGTTGGAAGGCCTCTTGACATTTAGGTTTCCACACAAATGGCACTCCTTTCTTGAGTAAATGCTGAAATGGATGTATTTTATCCGCCAATTGTACTATGAAACGCCTAATGGACAATAATCTCCCCTATAGCATTCTGAGTTGACCAATGTTGGTTGGAGGAGGCATTTCTATGATTGCTCTTACCTTTTCTGGATCTACTTCAATGCCTCTACGGGAGATGATATATCCTAATAGCTTCCCTGATTTCACTCCAAAGACACACTTCTTCGAATTGAGCCTGACATTGTAGTTTTCTAACCTCTAGAATATCTTGTCTAACACTTTCAAATGGTCTTCCCTTGTTTCTGATTTGGCTATTATATCATCGACATAATCTTCCATGAATGTATGTACAAATTCATGAAAAATCATAGTCATTGCTCATTGGTAAGTAGCTCTTGCATTCTTAAGGCCAAATGACATAACATTCCAACAATATGTGCCCCATGGACACGTGAAAGCCATCTTATGTTAATCTTCAGTTGCTATCTTTATCTGGTTGTATCCAGAGAAACCATCCATAAGGGATAGCATCTCATATCTTGCAGTAAGGTCCACTATCATGTCGATATTTAGCAACAACAAGTCATCTTTAGGACATGCCTTGTTGATGTCCCTAAAGTTAGTGCAAATTCGAATGCCCCCAATTGGCTTAGTCACTGGTACCAAATTTGATATCCAATCTGCATAGTCTATTGTCCTTATGAATCCCACGTCCAATAGTTTCTTAAGTTCTACCTTAACCAATAGAGCAATTTGCAGATGCATCTTCCTTAGTTTTTGTTTGACTAGTTTGATACCTGGCTGGAGTGGTAAATGATGCAATATCAGGTTTGGATCCAACCCAGGCATGTCAGCATACGACCATGCGAAATTTACTTGTCTCTTTTTGAAGAAGTCTTTGAACTCATGTTGTTCTGTCTCTGATACAAAAGCTGCAAAATATACTATCTGAGGATTCTCTTCTATTCCTATGTTGACTGCAACAGCTTCTTCCACTAGCATGGGTGACTTTTCTTGTGCAACGGGAAGAATATTTAAACCTCTATCCTTGGGTGCCTTAGAGAGATTTTTGCCCTCGGATACGTCCTTTATTTTGTCTTTTTCTTTGTCCAAAGGCCCCTTTCAGTTTTCACCTAGGGACTCATCATTTGTATTTTCATTTTCATTTTCATTTTTACGACTAGAGGTGTAAATAGACTCCCTGAAATATGCTTTATCATCCAAGTCTATGGTAAAACCTGCCTTATGATCCCCTCTAGGTATACCTTCTCTAAGTCCCATGAACTCAACAATTGCTTCATCATTCTCAAATGTATCTATGATAGGTGTACCTTATTGATCCTAGTCGATAAGTTTGGGATATACAAGGGGCATGTCATCATCGGAGTTTATATGGGTAACTGCTGACAAGGTAAATATGGACTGATTGACATGGTCGCAGAAGTTTTGGACTAACTCCTTCTTGTTTTTCTTCCTAGGGATAGGTATATTCCATTGTCGGACAATGGTGAGGGCAGATTCATCAGAAGATGGCTTGTCAGGTGCCCAAGATGCACGATCAAAGGTTTCCCAATAATAGTTCTTTTGCCATTCTTCTTTAGACAATTGTTTCTTAGGACGAGGACTAGACTGTTTTGATACAGGTTTGACATTGAGGTCCAACTCTCCAAATAATGCATCTATGTTCATGGTACTAGTAGATGAGAGAGAATCCCATTCCCCATTGCTTGAATAAGGGGATTCATCATAGACTGGAGGTTTGTCATAAACTGGAAATGTATCAAAAACTTGGGGTTTGTCGTAAACTCGGGGTTGGTCACAAACTAGGAGAAGTGGTTCATGAGATGTCTTGATGTCTGGGTAATCATTCACTTTCTCTTGAAATGTTGATGAGGTACCAGGAAATCCAATTCTAAGTGGTTCACACCCTAGCCCTAGATACTTCGGTCGTGGGTAGACAGTAATTGGTTTTGTCCTTCCATTTTGATATAGTCCTAACCCACTGTGCCCGTCATAGCCTTCATTTTGCATTATCTTAAATCCTTTTCCATATTGGTCCTTGGCTATTTGAATAGATGGGGAGGGGTATTCATGTTCTTCTTGATACAACCAGGAATCAGCTTGATCCACAATCTCTTCACTTAACTCTCCCCATTTTGTCAATGTCATTGTAGGGGGAACATGGAATGTGACCATTGACTGTCTTCTATCCGCCATGGGTAGGCCATATGCCTTAGGTGGAATCAGTTTAATAACACAGTATGATGCCTTTATATTATATTCACCACAACCCTTATCTTGGATCTCAAGTTTTGGAGTGGATGATGGTGGTTTGAATGAAATGGACTTGGTGAGACATAATGGGTCAATGTACTAGGATAGAGTGGATAATGATGCATATTGATTAACAGGCACTTGTCGGTGTGGAAGATCCCTTAGGCTTGTGCAATACTGGAAAGGATCTAGATCACCATCAATGGTGATCTCTGTGCCATTATAGGGGAATTTCAGACACTAGTGGTATGTTGAAGGTATCGCTTTCATTGCGTGTATCCAAGGTCTACCTAACAACAAGTTGTATGGAAGGGTGAGATCCAAGACTTGGAAGCTGGTGTTCATGATTGCTGGGCCAATTCGAATAGGGAGTGTGACAACTCCTTTGGATGATCTTTCCTCATCATCGTAAGCCTTGATGACTATACTCTTAGAGGTATCTACACAGTCTTCCAAGAATCCTAATGCCTTAACCAATTTAAGGGTACATAGGTTCAAACCTGCTCCTCCATCTACCAAGACTCGTCAGACTTTGTTTTGATGGACTAAGACTTGAAGATGTAAGGGGTCATTGTGATCTGACTTTTCAGTTGAGTAGTCTTGTTATGAAAATGTAGCATGATGCGAGTTGGTCAAATATCCCACCATCTCTTTGAAATGATTGACATCTAAATTTGTAGGAACACTTGTATTCTGTAGAGCTTTGTCAAGGATGTATCAATGCTGAGGTGATAAGGTCAACAGTTCCAAGATAGATATTTGTGCAGGGGTTTTACTCAATTGATCAAGAAGGTTGTACTTGAACTTGGAACTTTGGGTAGATGGCTCAGAAGAAGGACCAAGAATAGTAATCTTAGTTCTGCATGTGGTTACATTACATTCTGGATGCTTCTTGATGGAGAAAGTATTGACATTCTCATTTGTGGCTCGAAGGTGGTTTATGATCTTTCCTTTACCATAGTCAAACTTGGTATTGTTATAGTTGGCCGATGGATTATTCTGGGGTCCTGAACTGGAGGCTTTTCCTTTTGTGTGATCATGTAAGGTGTCTGTGAAGACTTTATGAGCACTGTTCTTAGTGTTTTTCTGCCCACCAACCTCTATAGTTCTGTTTTCAACAAAGTCTTGTATGATGTTCTTTAATTGGCGACATTGTTGGAGGTTGTGCCCTTTCGTTCGATGATAGTCATAGAAAGCATCATCGACCCACCATGAAAGTTTGAATTGTCTAGGATCATACTCTCTTGGTTCCAATGGTTTGATAAGATTATGTTTGACCAATTCTTTGAAGACTACCTCAATTGGTTGCCCTAAAGGTGTAAATTCTCGCATTGGAAATCTCCTCTGTTGAGGTCTTTGTTGTGGTGAATTCTAGACATAGTTAGCCATTTGATCAGGACTATTCATCATGTCTTCTTGTTGATTGTATCCTCTAAGTGTGATAACTGGTCTAGTATGTATGTGCTTAGCATCAACTATGCCGTCATTCATTGCATTCTTGTTACTAGACTAGAATTTGTTTCTATCATTCGACACATTTTGTTGTTGGACAATCGGGCTTTTGCCTGGTACTTTGATTTCGCCTTTGTCAATAAGGCCCTTTTCAAGGATGATCCCCTTTTGTACCAAGTCAATGAATGAAGTGCAACAGTGTAGCCGTAAGTCACCTCTCAGTTTTGGGTTGATTTTTTCGAGGAAGATAGTGACCTTTTTTTTCTGGTATTTCAACGGGACAATGGCTAGCTAGACTCCTCCATCTCTGGAAGAAAGTGATGAATGTCTCACCATCTTCTTGTGTCATGTGGCACAAGGTTGCTATGGTTACTTCATTGTCTATGTTAAAGGAAAAATGTTCCACAAACTTTTCAGCCAATTCCACCTAGGATCATATACCGTATGGCAATTTGGAAAACCATTCCAACGCTATCCCTATGAGGGTTCATGGAAATAGGTGCATCAAGTAAGTGGGGTCATATGATATGTCCATGCATGCCATTGAAAATTCTCTAATATGTTCTATAGGATTCTTCCTCCCATTATACTTAGGAAAATTTGGTATAATGTATCCATGGGGGAAAGGTGTCATATAGAGTGCTTTGTCAAATGGGCATGGACATAGGTCTTGTGCTGATATAGTTCATTTGCCTAACATAGACATGTCGTCCATATTTTTTTGTAGAGTCTGCATTTGGCTTTGAAGGATGTCGACTTGTGTCAAAGACATGGTGTTCATGTTATTTGGAGCAATGTAGATGTTCTGATACGCATTGTTCTATGATGGGTTATGATTGGGCGAGGGGATATATCCTGTCAAAATATTATGATTCGGGATAGGAATATTCCTTGTCTGAATTGTTTGATTTGGTATAGGAATTCTTCCTGTCTAAATTGTCTAGTTTGGAATAGGAATGCTTCCTGTCTGAATTGTCTGACTTGGTATAGGTATATTTCTGCCAACCTTGGTTCTCTTACCAGTTGTGTTGGTGATAAAGGGGTTGGAGGAAGTTGTGCCCGCAGTGAATTGTAAACCTTGTGTGATGTTAACAGGAGTTGGGTTTACAATTGATGATGTTTGTGTTGGTATACCTATTGGTATTGTTGTGGCTATTTGAGGAATAGAAATAGTAGATGTCGCAGTTTGTGTTGGTTGAGTTGACTGTTTTATCAAAGAATGGACATCAAATCCTGGAGGTAGAGTGGCACCTTCTACTAGCAATTTTGTTAAGTAGTGTTGTGGATCATTTAGCAAACACTCATCCATGAAGGATGCAAACTTAGGATCTTGAACTGCTACATCTACATCTTCTATGTAAATCTACCCATGTGTGTCCCTAGTGACATATTTTTCAAGTAAAGGCGTGTGTGGATGTTTGCTTCCTGACGGTTGGTTTCTGAATGAATTGATGAATTCGTTGGGGTCTATCATTGCTTTGTGTTTCTTTTTAGACCTTGTTTCGACCATGAAAAAGTTTTCTCAAAAATGGGTAATGCAGACTATGCCTAAAAACCGATATGACCTATGTCTATGTTTTTTGGATTTTTTTGACAATAAGGATGTTGCTAAAGATCTAAATGATGTATGACCGGATGAACAATATGCAAAAATTCTAAGTGGACTAATGATGACAAATGAGTCTAAGACGGGTATAACCTACCATCTAATGGAATAAATGCATGCAAAAGTTTGTTCCCGATGATGGAACCTAAACGTATGACAAGGACAATATGAAAATGAGAATTTTCCAAAGACAAGGAAAGTTACCTAACTGTGATATGCAATTTCCTAGGGAGTACCTATGTGCATGCAAATTAGGATGATTATGACCAAGACATATATGACACCTAATGATGGTAACTAAGATGTATATGACTCCTAATGATGGTAAACTAAGATGTATATGATGCCTAATGATGGTAACTAAGACGTATATGACACCTAATGATGGTAAACTAAGACGTATATGACACCTAATGATGCAAGGTTTTTGAGCAAATTTAACTAGTTTCTAATCCAAGGTTGATCCTAAAATCTAAAGCAAATAGTCACAAAGATATTTCAGACTCAACTCGCAGGTTTTTTTTTTTTTAAATTTTTCTATTGACAGGCAAATGTGGTTCACCTAACAGTTCCGGTTTTTCCTCTGACAGATGCAGTTTTTCTAACAGATGTGATTTTTTAACTGACAGATGCGGTTTTTCTAACATATGTGATTTTTCAACTGATAGATGCGACTTAGCATGACACATGCGGTTTTTGAACTGACAGATGCGGTTTGCATGCACACATGTGACTCGTTATATGTCGACTGTGTAAAATGACTATTTTGACAGCCAGATGTGGCATTTCCCCTATCAGATGCGACTCACTATGACACATGCAGCGATTAAACTGACAAATGCAACTCTATTTTCTGAAAATTGAAATTTTCCTGAAAGTTGTTTGACTAACTTTGTTTGTTTGATCAAGATTTTTATGAATACAACAAAAAGCAAACACAGCAATCAATGTATCTTTCATTTTTGTGATGTAAGGACTGTTAAGACTCGAAAACATGTACAACCTAGGATTTTAGGACAATACTTGTTGAGTTCTTACTTGGATTTCTCCATCTATGCATATTTATGGTGAATGACTAGTAGCTTGACCCCATTGGCTCCCCTCCACAACACTCACTTATACAGGGCAGCAAAGCTACTGTATCCATGAATCTCCCATGGCATACATTTCATTTCCACACATAAACCGTAAGAATGTAAGACGGCTTCACAGGGCCGACCCTACTACGCCAACAAGTAGATAGGATTTTGGTAACTCTACAACAAGGTGTTTAATAAGGGAATTCTGTTCGTGGGACACTATCCAACGTCGATGAGAGTCCATTTCTGTCCATCTCGTCGGAATAGTGCACATGATTCTTGGGCTTTCCGCAAGAATCCACTTTTATATACTGGCTGGAAGTCGTTGGCTTTAGCATGCTACCGGTCTGAGTCCTCTTGGGGTGAGTACTTTTTCCCACCAAGACAGGCCCAAGTTCTAGAGTCAGCAACCATTTCTCTTACACCCAAGATCGCATGACTAGGCAAGGGGAGAGGATACTTCGGTGTACTGAATCATGGGGTTCTAAACTAACAATGCAGACATGAAAAACACTGGTAAATTATTAAGCCCAAACAAGATTATTTACACTACCGAACAAAAGTTCATTTTAACACACAAGATGATTATCTATCTACCAAAACAAAAGCATGCTTAAAAAGATAAAAGCATTAGGTCCTACATGCAAATTTGTCAGTAGTTCATTGTTTGTCTTTGGATTTTGTATTGTCTTCTATGCTTCATCCTACAAACTCTTGTTATTCCACCTTGACTCAACTGTAACAAACATTAGCGAAAATCCAAATCACATAAAACCAAAAACTAAGAATATGGATGCACGAAAAATCGATAAAAAAAATGAAAAACTTTTACCAGCCAGATGCGGCTTTTGGAGCCACATATGCGGTTTGGCTTGTGACAGGCGGATGTGGTTAATGGAGTGTCTAATGTGGCTCAGGATTTTGTTGATAGGTGGATGCATCGACTGATAGGCGAATGCGGTTTATGGAGTGACAGATATGGCTCGCAATGACAGTTGCGTTGCTATTTTTGACAGATGCGGTTCACTGGACAGAAA
Source organism: Sequoiadendron giganteum (assembly GCA_007115665.2). NCBI lineage: Eukaryota > Viridiplantae > Streptophyta > Pinopsida > Cupressales > Cupressaceae > Sequoiadendron > Sequoiadendron giganteum. Next base: position 372,157,994 of record CM021100.1, on the reverse strand, counting down.
ACCTGGAAAAAATGAAAAACAAAAAATGGAAAGACAGAAAGATGTGCGGATTTTGAAGTGGATTCACGTCGGGTTCACCAAATGTAACTCAGATTTTTTGGAATTGTGGAATATGCTAAAGTTGCACAAGATTAAACATCAATTCTAATCTAAATAAAACAACAAAGAATGATAAGTAAGCATGATTAATCTAAACTAATAAAACTAGAATGATCTCACCAAATATGCAAGTACTTCCTCGATTTATCTCAATTGCCCTTCTCCATCTTGCTGTATTGTTATTCTTGCCCTCAGATATTTGTGTGTTTGAATGCAGGCATAACTTCGTCGAGTGTCTCAGCAAAATATAAAAGATTTTTTCTTCTCAAAAGTGTATAATGATTTTGGGAGAGAGAATAATGATTATGATAGGCCATTTTATAGATTTTGTGTTTTCAAACGATCGACTCAGAATGAAAGAGAGATCGACGGATGAGATTGATGAATGCTATGCGATGAGTTATGTGACAAATAGAATGTGAGTTAGAACGTGAGTTCAACTGCAGGATAAAGACTAATTTTAGAACATGAGTTCCAATCTACATCTTCAGAAATAAAAGAAATAGACTTTGTATGCAAAAGACAAAGTTAGAAGTTGAAGAATAATGCATTCGAATGCGAACTTGAGTTAATATATATAATTAATAAATGCATACATGCATATGAGTTAGAACTAGTTAAATGACTAGTTGTGATGGAGAGTCTTCTCGTAGAGATAAACTAGTGTTGAATTCAAAGATAACTGGAGAACTAAAAATAGATTTCTAGTCAGAAGGTGAGTGAATGATTCAGATAACTGAATGATAGAGGAATGTGACATAAATGAATTAAATGTGAATTAAATATAATTTAATTCAACATTCGAGCATAGAAGATTTAATTAAATAAATAAAGTAATTTATTTAATTTGACTTTTGAAAAGGATTAAATGAATAATTAAATAATAAATATTTAATTATAGTTGAAAAGGGGGTTAAATGAATAATTAAATAAAGATATTTAATTATAGTTGACATATGATAAAAGGGGGTAATTAAATAATAAATTATTTAATTAAGAAGGAAGAATTAATTAGTTAGGGACATAATTAAACAAATATGATTTATTTAATTAATCAAGTTGAATAAAGATTAATGATGAATTAATGAATCAATTAAAAGGGGGTATTTAATTAATAGAGGAAATGTGTTAGAAAGGGTAATTAAATAATTGACATTATTTAATCATGACCATGAAATATAGAAAATTATGTCGAATATGTACTCGCAGGCTTAGACCAATTTTAGGTATCTACAGTTTTCTTAGTTTTATTGCTGATATTCTAATGCGGTTCACCTAAATAATTATGGTTTTACTTCTGACAGATGCAGTTCACAGTTTGGTAGTTGCAATTCAGGATAACAGTTGCGAGTGTCTATTTGACATATGTGGCTTGCATTGATAGTTGTGACTGAGGTTTTGATAGTTGCGACTCTGTTTATCTGAACTGTGTAAAATCTGGATTTTTTTGATAGACACATGCGGTTTTAAACTTGACATATGTGGCCCGCATTGACATATGCAACTCGAGTTTTGATAGTTGTGGATTTTTGGAAATGATGTTTTGACTGACTCCGTGTAATGATCAAGTTTTCTGATGAATATAGTAAAAAGAAGCACAAAAGATAATATTTTTTCAGTTTTGGGGTGTTAGATCTATTAAAACCAAAGAACATTTACAACCTAGGCTTTATGGACAATACTTGCTAAGTTCTTACTTGGATAAATCCAGCTACGCATATTCACAGTGGATGACTAGTAGCTTGACCCCACTGGCTCCCTTCCATGACACTCACTTATATAGGGCAACCAAGGTACTGTAGCCATGAAACTCCCATGGCATACATCTCATCTCTACATGTGAACCATAAGTATGTAAGATGGCTTCATAGGTTTGAACCTGCTGCACCAGCAAGTAGATGGGATTTGGGAAAAAACTATAGCAAGGTGCTTAGTAAGGGAATTATGTTTGTGGGGCACTATTCAACTTCGATGAGAGTCCATTTCTATCCATTTCATCTGAATAGTGTGTGTGATTCTTTGATTTCTCCAAGAATCCACATTTATATTCCGACTGGAAGTTGCTTGACTTCTAGCATGCTACCGGTCTGAGTCATCTTGGGGTGAGTACTTTTTCCCACCAAGATAGGCCTAATTTCTAGAGTTGGTAACTATTTCTCTTGCACCTAGGATCACACGAATGCTCAAGGGGAGAGGATTCTTTGGTGTACCAAATCGTGGGGTTACAATTTTTTGTGCTTTTGCACCAGACAAAGCAGACAATGATTCTTTTTATTCCAAATGACAATTATCTATCTACCAAACAGAAAGCTTGACAAAAAAAATAAAAATTGAAACAAAGCCATTAGGTCTTGCATGCAAACCGATTAGTAGTTTTCTTTATTTTTTTGTCTTCAGCTTTCGTCTTGCAGAAGGCTTTTTTTTTTAAAATTTTTTTTTGATGGTCTTCTTTGCTTCGTTCTGCAAAAAACTAAGTTATCCCCCTAAGCACAGCTGCAAAAAAAAACATTAACGAAAACAAAACAAGACAAAAATGAAAATGATTAGAAAGGAAAGATGGAATTTGTGCACCTAGACTTTATTTAGCTCCAAATTCTTTTTCCACTTGATCCAATGTGTGCTTTGAAGTATTTTTTTTTTTCTGCACATTGACAAACCCAACAAAGCCAAAACCCTAATAGCTAGTCAAGACAAATCTGATTTCTGGAAACATTTTTTATAGTAAAAATAAAAATGTAGAGAATAGACCCATACTAAAATTTCAAAAGATTTCCAAAAATGTAAATAAATTTGAAAGATTGTCTCTTTTGTAATTGAAATTATTGTTTTATGAAAAATCATAAAACAATTATTAAAAATTGAAAACACACCCAAAAAATCTGATTTTTTCACTAAAAGTGTCTAACATAATTCCAAATCTGCAAAAAAACATTCATGAGTAGATCTACAACCATTTCAGAGATTCAAGCAAATAGTTGTGAAACCTTAATTTTCAAAGATCTGTTGTTTGGCTAATATTTTTTAATCCAAATTTAAAACCTAAAGAACAAACCCCTATTTAAATTCAAATCTCTTTCCAAATATATAAAAATATCCAAAAATATCAAAAATTTTCTCTCAAAATTGGTTTTTCATGAAAAATAACAAATTTTTTTATAAAAAATTCAAAAAATCTATTTAAAATCTGATTTTTTTTGTGGAATTTCTTGATAATGTTGTCTACTTGAAATTTTTTTTTTTGTGAAAATATATGTAGCCATTTGAAAGTTATGGTTGAATATGTCAGGTTCACCAAATGTAACTCAAATTTTTGAATCAGATGGATGCTACTACTACACAAGATTAGAAATATCAATCCTAATCTAAATAAAACAAAAAACTAATGATTAAAGTATGTATAATTAATCTAAACTAATAAAACAATAATGATCTCACCGAATATGCGATTACTTCCTTGATTTATCTTGATTTCTCTTCTCCATTTTATTGTATCATCATTCTTGCCCTTAGATGTTCGTGTTTGATGCAAGCATAACCTGTTCGAGTGTCTCAGAAAAATATTGAAGATTTGTCTCTTCTCAAAAGTATGTGATTTCGAGTGTAATGATTTCGGGAGGAGGAATAATGATGATGATAGGCCATTTTATAGATTTTGGGTTTTCGAACGATCAGCTCAGATTTGAAATAGAGATCACCGATCGAGATTGATGAATGCCATGCGATGTGAGTTCTGTGCTAGATAGAATGTGAGTTAGAACATGAGTTCAAGATCTTAATCTTGAGTTAAGAGTCTTCAAAAATAGAAGAAACAAACTTTAAATGTCAAAGACAAAGTTAGAAGCTGAAGAATAGTGAATTCGAATGCAAACATGAGCTAATTAATTAAATAAAGATATTTAATTAATAAACACATCATGTATATGAGTTGAAACTAGTTAACTGACTAGTTGTGATGGAGAGTTCTCTCGCAGAGATAACCAGATGTTGAATCCATGGATAACTAGAGAACTAAAAATAGATCTTGAGTTAGAAGGTGAGTGAATGATTAGTCAATTGATTGATAGAAGAATGTGACATAAATAATTAAAGATGAATTAAATGTTAATTTAATTCAACATTATAAAGTAAGAGACTTTAATTAAATAAATAAAGATAATTTATTTAATTTGACTATTCAAAAGGTGGAATTGAATAATTAAATAATTAATATGTAATTATAGATAAAGGGGTAATTAAATAATAAATATTTAATTATAGTTGAAATATGATAAAGTGGTAATTAAATAATTAATTATTTAATTAAGAAGGAAGAATGAATTAGTTAGCGACATAATTAAACAAATATGATTTATTTGATTAATCAAGTTGAATAAAGGTTATTTATGAATTAATGAATTAATGAAAAAGGGTATTTAATTAATAGAGGAAACATGTGTTAGAAAGAGGTAATTAAATAATAAACATTATTTAATCATTACAATGGATATTAGAAAATTATGTCGAAAGTGGTGCTCGTAGGCCTAGATCAATTTTCGGTGTCTACACTACTTACCTTTGATTTTATTTTGGGAATTGGCCAGCTAATTATGGCTTCTACCTTTGTGGGATCCATCTTGAATGCGCCTTATGAAATCACAAAACCAAGGTAAACAAGTTCCTTCTTCATAAACTCACATTTCTTAAGGTTGATCATTAGCAAGTCTCCTCATTCAACTTCCTCAATACCATATCCAAGTGTTGTAAGTGTTCCTCCTTTTTATAAATATATACAAGGATGTCATCCTATTTTAACACCAAATGTTTTCCTAATAAGTGTTTTAGGACCTCATTCATTAGCCTCATGAATGTACTTGGGGAATTAGATAGCCAAAATGGCATCACTAGCCATTCGTACAAGCCCTTATTTGTCTTTAAGGTGGTTTCCCACTCATCAAGTTCCCTTATTCTGATCTGATGGTATCCACCTTTCAAGTCAATCTTTTAGAAGTAACATGCACTTGAAAAAATTTCCATCAAATACTCCATTCAAGGTATAGGGAACCTATATCTAATTGTCATCTTATTTATAACCCTTGAGTCAGTTGTACAAAGAATCCAATCTCCATCATTTTAGGTTCCAAAACAATAGGCACAACACAAGGACTCAAGATCTCCCTTATTAGCCCTTTGTCTAACAAGTCTTGAACCTGATTTATGATCTCTTCATTCTAATTAGGTTTCATCTTATATGCTAGTCTGTTTGGAAAACTTACTCCTTTTCTTTAACCACCATCACAATTGGTCCCACATGGATAACACCATCATCTTCTTGCAGAGGTGTGAGAGTGTATGACACTTTGTCTTTATCAATGACATGGATATTATTTTTTCCATCACTCTTGGCATTTCTATCAAATTTCCAATGCCTTCCAAGGATTATATGGTATACATCCATGGGGATGATGACACACAAGATTTTATCTTTATAGGCTCCAATGTTAAACTCCACCCAAATATTCTCATTCACAAGAAATTTCTAACCCTTATTGAGCCATGAAACTTTGTAGGTTTTTGGATGAGGATTCATTTTGATTTTAAGTTTCTCTATCATCTTCAAATTCACATGATTATTAGTAGAAATAGAATCTACCACTATCTTACATACCTTTCCTTGTGACTTGCAAGTTGTCCTAAATAATGATTTTCTTTGTGGGGGCTCCCTGGTGGTTGGAACCTTGATTATTGTCCTCCTTAATATCAAATATTCACCAACCTATGGAGAAACATGTAGAGAAGGTGAATTCACACTTTCTTTATCATTCTCATGCACTATTTGGGTCCTCCTTTAACCACCATGAGAAATAGAGGCTTTTTTGTCTAGCCACTTCCAAGCTGGGTGTCCAAATTGGTTGTAGCTATAATATCTACCTGAGAAGGTTTCATATCCTCTCCCTTGTCCTTCAAACCTTCATCTGACACCAAATATCCTTCCTCTAAACTTTCCTTTGCCATTTAACTCTCCACTTTGTTCTTTTTGGTTGCTTGATTCACCTTGTGGCTTTTGTGACTACCCTCTTGCACAAAAATTGCCTCTACCTTTGAAATTTTCCCTCTTCCTCTTGTTGGCTACTCACGCTTTCTTTTGATTCTTTCCTTTGCTCTAGTTTCCAATTGGAAATACTCCTCAACTATCCTAGGAGTTGTGAGACCAATCTCATATTGTATGTTGAATCTAAGGCCACTCAAGTACCTTGCCACTTTCTCCACCTCATCTTTAGTATGTTATACCCTTATACTCAATTTATGAAATGCCTTAGTATATATCATTACATATAACTCCTTTTACTTAAAATTTTATAGCTTCCTAGAGATTTGTATTGCATAATCTATGCAGGAAATAATTGTTTCTTTACTTTAGCTACCATCCGGTTCCATGAGCTTATATTTTAATTTCCTTTCTTAACTCTTTCATAATTTATTTAGTTCCACCATGTTAGGACATGTCTCTTCTACTTAAAGTCTTTGAAAATTTTACCTTCTTATTGTCTTCTATCTCATCAAACTCAAAAAAGATGTCCAAATAATCTATCCAAGCCAAGACTTATTCACTATCCAATTTTCTACCATACATTGACACTTCGAATTTTACCTTAGCAATATTGCAACCCTTGATAGACTTTAGCATCTTGACCATTCTCTTTTCTTTAGGGTCCAATTCTTCATCCTCTTCTTGGACTCTAGTTGAAGGGTTCTCACTCTCACCCTCTTCTTCCTTATCACTTTGGTCACCACTGACCATTCCCCTCCTCTTATTCTTTTCCAGGGCTGATATTCTTGCAAGGGTTTCTTCTTGAGACTCCTTGTAGAGCCTTTTCTTTTTAAATAATTTCTCTTTCAATTATTTTACCTCTTTTTCCATTGGACTTCCCTTTGGAGGCATTTTGCTTATGTCCACTCTCTTTCACTTTCCTACTTCCAATAAAAAACCTTTTCTTTGATACCACTTGATTCAGACTAGGGGTGGATTAGATTTTCCTAACTCAACACAACATAATACAATCATTCCTTTATCCTCAAGACCTCTACAAAGGTGATTTTCAATAACTAGCTAGTGTTCCCAACTAGGTCTCCACTGTTAGGTTTTTAACCATATATTCTAGGGAAGGCCATCTCACCTTAAAAATTAGACCTTTTCAGATACCCATTAGGCCTTATTATAACATATCTTGAAGTTGGCATGGGTTGTTCTGGAACCAATGACACAAATCTGGTATGGTATGCGTGGAATAAGGCCAATTTGACCACTTTAATAAAGCACCTACTTGGAGATCACTTGAAAAAAACCTAAACACTTCACAAATATCTTTAAATATTCACATAGGGTCTGAAGAACAAGGTTTTTTCAATAGGACAATCCTCCAAATTTTTGTCCCGCACTTTCTCTATCCTACCTGGCCTAAAACATGAGGATGTTAGGCTAGGGATTTGACAAAAAAAACACTAAGCTCCATAATCTACTACCTAAACAAATAAAAAATTTAAAACATGCCTAAAACTACCATCCCACCAATTTTAGATAAATTACAATGGTGGAATGGTCTGCAATCTATATTTTAGATTCATAAACCCTTGAAATGAAGGGTTTCTATGTAGACTCAAGAAAAAGGCTTGAAAGTAGCTTAATTGTTGATGAAATTATACCAAATTTAGTTCAAAAGAAATATAACACCCTATAGCAACCTTTCAAATTTTCCTCAGCTGATAACAATACTATATGAGGTTGTACAAAGCTTGCAAACTCAAAAAATTGCACAAAAACATAGAAAATAGAGCCTCTTTTTTCACTTTTTTCTCTTCCAAAAGATACAATCCTCATGCCTCAAATTTTGTGAGGCTCAAACCATGAAATAAAACTGCCAAAAATTAGTTACAAATCAAGAATAAACAAGTGACCATTCAACTTCTCTAAACATGCAATATTGTCGAGTTGCAAAAGCAACTTTTACATTCTTGCAACAAATTTCAACCAATGCCTACAAATGACCCTATATGATTCAAAAGATGCAAAAATGGTCCCATTTCAACCTTATTACATCCATAAAATTTAAAAATATCTCAAAATTTTAACTAAGACTCCTAAATGCATCATTAGAACTAACATGACTATGGTGCCCCTGCACCAAAGATCAAGCATTGTTCTACACCTATTGTAAAGATCGAGATCTAGATCCTTCATGATCATTTCATGTTGATTTATAGATTTAAAATAAATTATTTACAAGACATCATTAAAGGTACAATTTTTAATGATTAGTTTGTTATATTTTATGTTTCATGTTCATTATTTCATCATTTGGTTTAATTACCTAAAAGGGGTTTGACCAATGCAAACCCCCATCTACTAACAATCAACAAAATTTTCCCCTCTTTACATGTGTGATTGTAGATATAGGTTTCTTGGAGCTTGAAATATCATTGAACACTAATTTACAAGCTTGGAGAAGGTTGTCAGGATTGTCTCCTCATTTGCAAGGTTTCAATCTTCACTAAAAGGTCACCTACAACCCCAAAATCAAAGTTTCAGATCTGATAACCCGAAGAAGTAGATTGATCACATTGAAAAGAATAGATTCAAAAATTAAACTTATAGAAAATCCAAACTAGACTCATTCACCACAAGTGGCGAATGAGTCTCACTATAGGGATTTTATAGAAAAAAATTTAGATTCAAACACCCTTTTATCTAAAACCTACTCTATTGTAAAAATCTAGAACTACGACTTGTTCAACTAGAATGGTGAATGAGTCCCATTAGGTCAAAAAGTTATAATTTATAGCATGAGTGATCCCACAATACTGGTTTACAATTTTTGGCCAAACTGGACATCGAGGTAATTTTTTTTAACAGAATATTCACTTTCGGGCACTTATAGTTGCTAAACCATGAGGAATTTCAAGATGATGCAAACTAGTGATTTGTGACATTTTTTTGTAGATTCTATATATATATATATATATATATATATATATATATATATATATATATATATGTATATTGGAATTATATTGCATTTATTTTTCCATCTCCTTCGAAAATGAGTTTTTAATATTAAACACCATTTTTAAAGAGTGGTGTTCACCGTATACAACATAACTTTTTCTATGAAGGATAACTTCTTTTTTTTTTTTTAATTTAAATTTGTAGCTATGATATCTAGCACTTTCATTTAGTTTCATAGTGTTTTATTGGATATTTTTTTCTTAATTAAGTATTTAAGTCAAACAAATCAGAATTTAGACATAGCAATACTAGATACAACATAACTTTTTTGTATGAATCAATTTTTATTTTTTTTGTTGGATCAAGGACATCAATACCTAGCACAAACATAATTTTCAGAATTTTTTTTTTAATCTACTATTTTTCCATATGTATACAACAAAGAGCTTGAATTTTTGTGAAAAACCTACATTCAAAAGAAATAAAAATAAATATAATAATCAAATTAAATATATTTAAAACTATAATTTTTGGGAAACTTATAATAAGGAATACATACTTATAAAAAAATTAATTTAAATGAATTCAGTTAAACCCCCAAAAGTTAAATAAAAAGTGGTTTGTTATCAACATTTTGATAGGTGTAAAGGAGACTCTATTATAGGTATCATTTAAAAATAGCAAGGTTCTATCCAAGGGGGTTTGATCAAACCATCTTTAATAGGAATCTTTTAAATTAAATTTTTTAGGGTTTAAATCATTATATTTTCTAAAAAATATGTGATTTTAGCAAAAAATAGGATGTCCCAAAAAGTGTAAACCACTATAGTGGGATCACCATCATTTCAGAACTCCTTTTAGTCATCTTTAGATTCCTAGGTGCACACATTTCAGTTCATAGCTTTTTATTCTTTTTTATATGCATTTTTAGGTCATTTAATTCAATTTTGCATCATATTATGGTTTTGGAGTTCATCTGGCATTTCATTGTCTTTTCCAACTTCTTACTTGGTAGTGAACCCCTCATTAGTCATTAATTAGACCCTAGGATAGTTCCTTAGTATATATCTTACCTTTATTCCATTCTAAGGGTGAGATATCTAGGGCATCCTTGAATGTTAGTTGGATAAAAATGATGTTCTATGTCCAAAACCATAGAAGATCCATTTTTTAAACAAGCACACATAAAACTAAGCAATTATTGAAAAATGTGTCCCAAGCTTAGCCTAGTGGGATTCATATGTCACAAATGGTGTATCATCATTTTTAAGGTTAGACCTAATTTAAATTCAAATTTTTGGTGGGATTTTATTCTCCTAGATCTGATGTCAGCTTATAGTATTGTAATTTTGAGAAAATTGGCATAAACAAGTATAAATACAAGGTTCTTTCACTCATTTTTTACCTAACTGGTTGATGAAACATTATTATAAAAATATTGTGATCAAGAGAACTTAAAACAGTTTACAAGATCATTCAAGATTAATTTCAAGAATTTTTGGAGCATCGTTCAAGTATCAAGCATCATGTCAAAGTCATTGTGTATCATGTTCATTTTTGAGCTAACATTTTTTATGGAGAATTTTATAATTCAAGCAAGAACTCAAATCAAGATCCATATCATTCAAGAAAGATTCAATATCCACATTCATGCTATCCATTATATACAATATTTCAACCTTTTATTTAAGGGTTTGGTGAGTTGCAACATTGCATATTTTTTCATTCATCATTCCTTCATTCTATTTCATTTCATTTTAAGGTTTGATTACCAAAATGGGGTTTGACCATGGAAAACCCCTATACACTAAGTAAAAAACATGTTTCCCTCTCTTTTATGTTTGATTGTGGATCTAGGAGGTTTAGGTTTGAATATCCATTAAAGAGTAAGATTAGAGAAAATTGTCAAGTTGTCTAAGTTGTCACCTTATTTGCAAGATCATGGAAAGTCATATAGTGTAGAATTCAATGTTTCAGAACTAGAAATTTGGGAGGAGATAAATTAAAACCAATCATTAGAGGATATGATAATTATAGAGAAAACTTGATATTGGGACTAAATTTCCACTTGTGGCATATGAGTTATAATATACCTATTTTCAAAAAAAAATTATAGATCCAAATTCAATAGTTTTAGATTCTAGTTTCATCTCAAAACCATAAATTGGGACTAAATCAGCTCTACTAGTGTATGAGTCTTAGTTTGCATTAAAATTATTTTATCTAACATTTCAAACCTTCACTCAAACCTCTTCAAGTTTCCAAGAAAACCTTTGTACTTTTTCAGTCTACTATTTCTTATTTGTATTCATTTCTAGGTCATTTAGTTAAGTCTTGCATATCATTTCCATCTCTTTTCTTTCCAAGATCTTGTTTGGTGGTGAACCTTCTTTTGTTCTTTAACCATACCCTAGGAAATCCTATTTCAATATCTCTTTACCTCATTCCATTCTTGAATTTAGATATATATGGTTTCCTTGAATGAAACTTCAAAAAAATAGGTCCCCTTAGTTCCATTTGCTAAAAGATAGAGAACAACCTAATTTCGAGGTTTCAAAAAACTTTAATTTTAATGTATTTGTGCTTCCTTGAAATCCTAAATTATTTCCTTTCATTAATTCCAAATGATCTAAAATTTAAATCCAAATACATGTTAGTTTTTAATGATGAGATATGTGAAACTAAAAGAAATAAAAAAATGCAGCACTTAAGATAAAGAACACAACAATATATCCTAGGAAAACCCTCCTCTTGAGGGAGAAAAACCCAACAATTATATCTCTTATATACAGCAATAAGAGCATAAATATTCTTACAACTTAGGCACAACTCAATGTTGATTTTTGATACAATAAATAATTGCACCTCTTCTAGATGTACATACAAATGAATATGTTTCTCCTTGAGATCAAAATTCTTCTATAGGATTATGATCTGGTGATGTGTATGAACTTATTCTAGGTATGTCAATTGTAATTAATGAACTTGATGATCAAATCATTGATCATACTCTTGTATTTATACACACACGAAGGAGATACATGTCTTCTAAGGTCGGCCCACCAAGACAAAAAGACATGTCTCTTGGATCTCCAAGTAATCCTCCATAAAAATCATGATTCTTCAAGGAGGCACATTAATTTAATTATTAAAAATAATTAATATTTTATTTATTGCTAAATATGAAGTGCCTCTTCACCTTGAATATCAAACATATAAATTGAATATCGTTTAGTAGATATTTAATTTATTTCCTTCATAGATAAAATTATGCTTGGAAGTAAATTTACTGAAGCTGTAATCATCAACACTCCCTCTTAGCTAGGGATGAATAATTATAGTTTTACAAGACATATCATATCATCATGATATTTACCATAGTGGCTACACCCATGTGTGAAAAAGAGCATATCACCTCATCATGATATCAACCACCATGGCTACACCCATGTGTGGAAAAGATCATATCTCCTCATCATGATATCAACCATCATGGATAGTCCCGTGAATGGTATATGTGTACAAGTGCCGATCACTCAACGTGATTTTTTCATATCATCATGACGTTCACCATAGATACTCCCAAAGGGTGAATAAATACAAGTACAAGGAATTCATCACAGACTCTCTCATGTGATGCTATCATGTAGTCACACACATGACATCCACATTGGCTATTTGTAGAGGTTTGAAACAAGGGCTTGCACCTCAAATATCTCTTATAGAGATAAATGCATTAAATAGAATAATAGAAGATCACTGAAGCTAAGACTTCCTCTCAACTAGGCTTCATTCTCGAAAATATAAATCCTATCTTAGAAGTACACAAATTTTACTCTAGAGAGGGGCTTGGTGAGAATGTTTGTCTTCTTCTCATCAATGTTGATGTATCGCAACTAAATTTTTTTCCTCAATACCATATCTATGATATAGTGGTATTTGATCTCAATAAGTTTTGGTTTTGTCATGAAACACTTGATTGACAAAAATATTCACACAACTTTGATTATCACAATGAAAGATAGTAGGCTCCAATGATTGTCCAAACAATCTTGCAAGGAGATTTTGAAGCCACACTACTTCCTGAGCTGCGAAACATGCTGCAATATACTCTACCTCTGTGGTGCTCAGTACCATTGAAGACTACTTCCTGCTACACTAGGAAATCATCACTGACCCCAAAATGAAACACCATCCAAAGGTGATTTTCCAATTAGCCACACAACCTACCCAATCAAAATATGTATAACCATACAATGCTAAGTACACATTAGAAGAATATATCAAGCCATATCTAACTATGCCACATAATTATCTCGGGATATGCTTTGCTACAACTAGATTTATTTACATTGGTTTGCACATGAACTGACTAAGTGCACTCACTACATAACAAATATCTAGTCTAGTATTTACTAGATACATCAATGATCTAATCAATTTCTTGTACATGGTAGGATCCACTAGATCTAGACTAGTTGTAGCCTCCTTAATATTCTGAAAGTTGGTCTCCATAGGCGTAGACATGGATTTACAATCTGTCATACCAAATCTCTTCAAGATGTCAATTTTATACTTATCTTGACTTATAATGATATCATTTGGCTTCTACCATGCTTTTAAGCTAAGAAAGTAGTGCATGAGACCAAGATTCTTCATTTCAAATTTAGAAGCTAGCCGCTTCTTGCATTTTAAAATGAGGTGTTCTTCTCTAGTAAGAATTACATCATCAACATATAGAACTAAGATCAATGCTTCACCATCAATTACCATGAAGTAAAGGTATGAATCAACATCATTCCTAGAGAAACCCAAACTCATCAAGTATTTATCAATTATTTTGTACCAAACATGATGAGCCTACTTAAGTTCATACAATGCCTTCTTCAGCCTACAAACATGAGACTCCCTCCCATGAACCTTAAAGCCATTAGGTTGCTCCATATATACCTATTCCTCAATTAAACCTTTTAGAAATGATTTCTTCACATCCATATGGTGTATCTTCCATCCTTAGATGTTGCAAGAAAAATGATGGTGTTGATTGATGTATAATGATCAACTAAGGCAAAGGTTTCCTCATAGTCTACTCCCTCTTTCTAAGAGAATCCTCTAGCCATGAACCTATTCCTGTACTTCTCAATGCTCCCATTAGCCACATGCTTGATATTGAAGAGCCATTTAGAAGATACCACAAATTTTCCTTCAAGTATAGGTACGGTGTGCCAAAAATCATTCATGAAGATAGAGTGATATTCCTCGGTCATAGCATCTTTCCATACTTACTAACTTGTAGCTTCCCCAACACTAGAAGGCTCATACTCAATCATTCAACTCATCAATGCAACATAGTTTGAATACTTTTGAGGTCTTTTGCTTCCTCTGAATGGTCCTCTAGGGGCTATAAAGTTTTTTTCCTCTTGCATTGTTCACCTAGACCATAGAGGTTTCTTTCTACCAATAACAATGTCAGTAGGCCCATCAGTAAGTTCCAAAGGCTCAAATTGCTCATCATCTTATTTCGGAGCAATAGAATCCCTTTGAATCTTAGGAGTATGGTCAACTTCCATATCTTGGGAAGACTCTTGGTCTTCATTGTCTATCTCCATGTGATGACCTTTGGATCTCTTAAATGCAACATCTTCTTCAAATTTGACATCCCTACTAATTGTTATTAGTGTCTAACCTAGAATGTAAATCCTGTAGGCTTTTGAAGTCTCACTGTAGCCAAAAAATATTCCCTTCTTGCATATGATTCCAATTTTGTTCTTTTATCTTTAGGGACATGAATGTACCTAGGATAGTGAAATATTCTCAAATGAATGACTTTATGTTTTACACCTATGAAGGCTTCCTCAAGTGTCATGTCCTCCAAAATGTATTGAGGACTTTGATTCAGAACATACACAACTATCCTAGAAGCTTTGGCCCAAAGGAAGGTTTGCAGATCCTGATCATTAATCTATTCTTCCTTTCTGCTACATTGTTTTGTTGAGGATTGTCTAAAACACAAAACTCCCTCTTAATCCCTGCTTCAGCACAAAAGTTTTCAAAGATTCTAGAGATGTATTCTCCTTTGTTGTCAAATCTCAAAACTTTGATCCTTTTCCTAATTTTTTTTTCTACTTGAGCTTTGAATTCCTTGAATCTCTCAAGTTCTTCCTTAGATTCTTTAGTATTTAAGATATAAATCCAAGTCTTTCTAGAGTGTTCATCGATACAAATTATATAATACAAGAAATCACTCAAGGAAGTAAAAGACATTGGACAACACAAATCAGAATGAACAAGATCTAGAATACATTTAGATCTATTTTCACTACTATGGAAGGGTCTTCTAGTGTTCATAACCAATGCGCATCCTCGACAAGTACCTTCATGATCCTAGCTTAGTTTAGGAATGTCGGTGACTATCTTCTCCAAGGTTGGAAGAGAAAAAAATTGAATGTGAGAAAATATTTTATGCCAAATCTCACATGAACTTGAAAAATCATGCAACAATTCTTGTAGAGGATGGGTGGAGAGAATGTAAAGATATTCTTGTTAAAATATAATCACACTAGCTAATTTGATATTAGAGTTATTTGGCCATGCAAGAAATTTTCCTTCAGAGAATTCTACTTGATATCCATTCTCTTCTAAGGTTGACATTGAGACAAGGTTCCTCTTGATGCTTGGTAAAAATAGTACATCACTTAACTGCAAGGTGATGCCTGAATCGAAGTGAATATTGGAGGTCCCAATCCCCTTCATAGAGTAACATGCATCATATCCAATTATGACTTGAAAAATTGAATCTCTCATTACCAAATTTGAGAGATGTTATGTAAACCCTATGATGTGACGAGAGGCACCACTATCTATCAACCAAGTGTTTCTATCTATTGGAACATTGATTGATAAGGCATAATAGAATAGAAATTCCCTTGAATCCTTTTGAGGAGAGATCTCATCAACATCCACAAATGAAGCATGTTTCTTAGTCTTGGTTGTGAAATCCTTTGGATAGTGACCAAACTTGTCACATCTAAAACATTGAAAATGAGATAGATCTTTCCTCTTCATGAATGTAGGGGCACCATTTAACCCTTTATTTATATTCATCATGAAGTATCCTTTATTTCATCCTTTTCCTTTCTTCTTTGAGGATTGAGTAGAAAGAACATGAATGTCTTCCTTTATTTGTAGATCTTTGACTAATGCCTCTTGCAACCAACCTTGATTCTTCTTGAATACAATCTACTCTTAATTGATCAAAATTAGGAAGTTTTAATCTCACACTAATTCCTTTAAAGTATGACTCCAAATATTTAGGAAGACCATTGAGATTCAACATAGTCATATCCTTTCTATAAAAAATATGTCCAATGGTAGAGAGTTGATCTCTCAATTCGCTGATCTTCATGAAGTATGAGATGATGAGTTATCCTTTCACCATCTTAATATGATGAAGTTGTTGCTTTAATGCAAGAGATCGAGTTGTGTTATTGATCTCATACATCTCCTCTAAAGTCTTCAACATATCTCTTATATTTCTAAACGTGGAGATGATTGACACAATGTGATCTTTTACGGAATCAACCAACATCTTTTTTTCCTTAGTTCCATTTCTCTTCCATTGAGGCTTCTCATTCTCTTCGGTTGGTTCAGGAACTTCATTCTCCATTAACTAAACTAACTCATTTTCCTCCAAAGTGAGCATCACTCTAAAATTCCAAGATGCAAAGTTTGATGCACCCTCAAGTCTCTCTTCGACCTTGAGCCCATTCACCATATTGACGATAGGATATATGCAATCAAAATATGAGAATACGAATGGAGGATATCATTGCTTGAATGAAATCTGATCTAGATCTTCTTATACCTGCTTTTATACCATGTTAGTTTTTAGTTATAAGATATCTAAAACTGAAATCAATCAAAAAATGCAGCACTTAAGACTTTGAACACAACAATATATCCCAGGAAAACCATCCTCTTGAGGGAGAAAAACCTAGCAATTATATCTCTTATATATTGCAGAAATAAGAGGAGAAATCTTCTTACAACTTAGGTACAACTCAATGCCGATTTTTGATACAATAAATAATTGTACCTCTCCTAGATGCAGATACAAATGAATATGTTTCTCCTTGAGATCGAACTACTACTATAGGATGATGATCTACTACTATGTATGAAATTCTTCTAGGTATGTGAATTATAATGAATGAACTTGATGATCAAATGAATGATCATCCTATTGTATTTATACACACACCAAGGAGATACGTGTCTTCTCAAGTCATCCCACCAAGATAAATGCACAAGAAAATTGAGAGGGGTAAGGATAAATAATTTGTATATTAAAAAAATTCAATCCCTCAAAAACATTCAAACCCTTATTATCCCTTAACACTTATCATACATTAGCAAAATGTAAACATATGAAACTGTAATTCAAACACCTCCAAATACATAAGAACACTAGATTTATGTGGAAAACCTAAGAAGGGAAAAACCACAATGAGGATTATACCACATATATACGAATTAAAACATCGAATACAATTAGTATCACTCACAATGGATCAATAACCAAAGAAGGAATAAAGGCTCATGGGTTAAAGAAAGAAGTTGGGTCCATGAAGAGGGGAATTTTTGACCCAAAACATAGTAAAAGGAATCAGTAATCATTTTGAAAATAATGGGTACCTATTTAGGAATGGGCTCCCAAACCTAAATTCAAATTAGGACTCTTTTCTCTTTAGGTATCCACTAAGATACAAGTACCCATTACGAAATGGTTTTCAAAAGGGTATAAAAAAAAAGACTATTCAAATAGGAAAGTTTGGGATCAGTACCAATTTGAAAATGGGTACACATTCCGTAAAGTGAGAATACCCAAGCAATTCTTTTCTTTCATTTTTAGGCTCGGGAAAGGTTTGGCAACCCAAACCTTAGCCTTTGACCTACAACTATAAAACTAGGGTAGATTTAATAGAAATGTCAAAATTTGGCAACATAGCTGATGGACTTTTTTAGAATTAATGTATGAAATTAAAACCCATTATAGATCAAGATGTCTAGTCTTCAAACATATATATTTTTAATATTTAATTATATTTTCTATTTATGAATTAATTTCTAAGAAAAATTGTCCATAAACTTAAAATATTAAGAGTTTTTTGGTTTTTAATATTTTATTTGTTAATTTTTTTCTGAAAATTTTTTATATGACATCAATCTTCAGACAATTATCTACATTTAAATAAACAAATATATTCTATTTTAGGTCTGATTATGTTGTTCATACACGTTGATTTTTAAAAATAGCAATTAGGGACAATAAAATATTAATAAATAAACAAAATATTAAAAAAAAAATTCAAAAGATATCCTGATCAATATTCAAGTTGTTATATATCTTTCCCCAAAATGGATTAGAAAAATAATTTTATCAAGTTCAAAAGTGGCATCCATACAACTATATGGTATGGTAAAAAAGGTGAATTTTAAAAGTGCTTTTTATACATGATTATTATTTATTTTTGTATCATCTCAGTATTTAAAAAAAAATCATATTTATAAACTAGATTCAAATTATTAAATTTCATATTACTAAATTTTTTAAGATTTAATTTGTATTTAATCTCACTTTTCAGTCCATGTGTGCCAAGTTCTAAAAATTAGCAAATTTTATGAACCCAACTTCTTGCATCAACCCTCACTACTAGGCGGCTCACTGCTAAGAAGAAAGATGATAGAAGAAAACTATTACAAAACAATCACTATATTAAGACAATAGGAGAATCCACCACTAAAATATTGTCATCCACAAGCCATGGCTCACTATCTCCAACAACTTCAAACACATTGAAAATGTAGACCCTTCTACTCACTACATTGGATTCATAGGAATTAAGATCACACTCAACTCACCACACTTAATCCAATTCACATATTTCACTCACCTTCTATAGATACACACCCATATCTAACAACTTACCTTTCTTATCTATCATCCATGACCTAAATAGTCTCAATTAGGTCAACCTTAATGAAATGTATGCACCTAAAATATGCAACACTAAAATATGTCAGCACCAAACACATTAGTGATGGAAAGAAGTGAAGGAAGACCAGACAAATAGTTAACTAGGAGCCAAATATACATTACCATGCTACTCAATGCATCCTCAATCCACAAGGTACCTCTACAACCAGTGTTAGAATGCCAGTTTAGACAAAACTAAATTAACACTACAAGTGACCACATACACACTTCTCCAAGTCACAAAATGAAAAAAACACTTCACAACATCCAAAAAACATCTAATAATATTCTAATATCATTAGAATCTTCTAAAAAAATTCCACAACCACTTGACACTAAGAATACCATCATTATTTGCAACCAAATACACTGCTACATAACACAAATTACTAGCCAACCATGTAGAAAACCTCAATACTTGAAATCTCAAGGGAAGGAAGTTACAAAGAATATAATGATGATATCAAATTTTCAAGAGAATAAACCTTAATATGGAGAAATGTGGAGAAATATAATTCATCGTAGAACACCTTCTATACAAACAAACAAATAGTATCAAACACAACTTTCCCTGTCATATGATCTAGAACCTGAACATATGTATACAAAACCATTAAACACCTCGAATTATCATACACAAAATACACGATCACACATTTAACCATGAAGAAATGTGTAGCATAACACATAACACATATTTATCACACTACACTCTTTTATTCAAATTTACTAAAAAACACTTGGAGATCAAGTTAACTTACTACAACTGTAAGTACTTATTCATCAAGACATCAATTATAACACTGACGAAAACACCATCAAAAATCCATACTAGCATAATACCTTGACAACACCAACCATCTACATAATATTGACATCGATAACGAAGTTGAATTTTGACATCAATGGGAACACCAACTCAAGATACTTGCAACAATCTCACCCTTTGTTACTGATGGAAACACCAACTCTCTGAAAAGATATCAACAACAATACTAACTCTATAATAGGTAGTACTCCCCCTGATTAGAGATTTTCTTACTCTTGGAATTATATCTTTTACTTCTACTTCACAAAATTCTTCTCCCCCTACCTAAGCATTTCTTCATTCTCTTGTGAACATTGTCTCCCCCTATATTTTCAGACCACTCTTTCTTGAAATACTCCTCTACACTATTGTTTCTCAACCAAATCTCTCCTCCTTTAACATCAATGATAATTGGCCATAAACTCATCCAACTCTCTTTCCTTCATACTTCCCATTTTCATTATTCTTTCTCATTTCTTCACTGAACTCTTTTTCTCTCCCCTTTGACAACACTCAAATGGAAACACTTGCAACTTTCACACATAATATTTACATATCATTTCAGACAAGATCTACAACACCACTAATAAGGTCACATTTCTACACTTCCCTCTTAGGAGAACATAATAAGGTAAATAAGACTACACAAAACAACAAAACTACTACCTAATCCCCATGTGAGGTAGCTTCCGACATCAATCCTAGACCAATAAAATTTATCTTACAATACTTCTTAGAGAGATGCACCGACTTATGCATTTAGTTAAAAGGAGGGGTAGTAAACCCCAACTTCTTTTGGAGAGACTCAAAAGTATCTTTTCGAAGAGAATTTGTGAAGATATATACAAATTGATCTTTTGTAGTGACATACTCGAAATTCACCTCTTCTTTTGCAGCCATATCTCTAAGAAAGTGATACCAAATAGAGATATGTTTTTTCCTTGAATGCATTACTGGGTTCTTCAAAATATTTATAACAATTATATTATCACATAAAATAGAAATATGTTCATCATATGATAGTTTCATATCCTTCAATATTTGCTTCATCTACAAAATCTATGAGTAGCATAATGCTACTATAATATACTCTACCTCTATAGAATATAATGGCATGGAATCATGTTGCTTACTCAACCAAGAAGCCAATATTCTCCCAAGAAAAAATCACCTTCAATTGTACTTATTATGTAATCTATACAAGATTTCCTTTATCTACATTTGTGAATATGTATTCAAGGAGAAATCATTATCCCTAGGATACCATAAACCATAGTCTATAGTTCCCTTCAAGTATCTAAATATCCTCTTCACTACTACAGCATGAGATTCTTTGGGATCCTGAAATCTTGACACAAGAAAACCTACATGCATGATATCTAGTCTAGTAGTAGTTAAATATAACAATACACAAACCATTGATGTATATTTTCTCTAGTCAAACTTAAAAGATTCATATCTTTTTCTCAACTTACAATTAGTAAACTTAGGTGTACATATTGGTTTACAATCCTCCATTCCAAAAAAATATATATTTCCTTGACATGTTTTTACTATGAAGTAAAAATACCTTTTTTTGATTGACTGATTTGTAGTCTAAGGAAGAAACTCATCTCCCCACACATTGAAATATCAAGCTCTTTTTGGGTTTTTTTTGAGATATTCTTTCACATACCTTCATTTCCTCCAAAAATAATGTCATTAAAATACGCTACCATAATCAAGATTTACTCTCCTTGAACCTTAAAGTAATGTTTTATGTCTACAATACCTTTTTTAAATCCTTGCTGCAACAATTACTTATCTAACCTTGTATACTAGGCTCTAGAATCTTGTTTGAGTCCATATAATTCCTTCTTAAATCTTCAAACTATGTCAACATCATTGAATAACTGAAATCCTTTTGATTGTTCAATGTATACGTCTTCTTCACATCCACCTAATGTAAGATGAAGTTTTTATGTGCCAAAAAATTGAAAAATGTTCTAATAGCTTCCATCCCTACCACTAGAGATAATTTTTCATCAAAATCTATTCCTTCTAGTTGTGAGTAACCCTTACACACAATTCTTGCCTTGTTTCTAACAAATTTCCCATCCTCATTTAGTTTGTTCCTTAAAATCCACTTAGATCCTATCACATTTTTGTTTGTCGGTCTTTGGACCAATTTCAAAGTCTGGTTCTACTTAATTTGTTCCAATTCCTCATTCATAACCTTGATCCTATTCCCATATTTTTATGCCTTAGTTACTATTTTAAGTTTGACCTCTAAAAGTAAACAAAAAATTACCTATTCATTTGTCATTTTTCCTTTTCTCCTTCTCAAGATACCTTTTCTCTTATCTCCAATGCTATAATATTCAAAATGATTCTCCTACACATACATAGGAGACTAAGATATATTTTCAAGAACTTATTTCTCTTCAACTATCATCTGTTTTTCACTGCAATGGGATTCATCATATTCATATCCATCTATTAGTACTAAAATTTGAAATGGTTACTCATCCACCTTAACACTTGTAATTTCAAAAATATTCTTTACCATTTATTATAGCACTAGTAATCTTTTCTTCTTGTAGAGTATACATGGAAGATTCCTTCACTAGATCTTGCATCAAATGTTCCTAAGTTTTCTTCATCTCTTTTGATTAAAATTTTTCTTCAAAAAAATCTGAAATACTTTATAGTAGGAGGTTTACCATAGCATATCTCATAGAAATTATTTAAACAATTCACTCCATCTTAACCTTTTTTAAAAATTGATACTATAGTATGAATTAATTCTCTTCAATATACATGTGGTAGATTTTCTTCCTTCATCATTATCCTAGCTGGTTTTTTGAACTATTCTATTCTTCCACTCTACAACTCCACTCTACTAAGGATTTCTAGGAGATGAAAAATTCCTCTTTATCCAATGATCCTCACAAAGAAATTTTAACTCATTGGTTTTGAACTCACCACCCTTTTTTGTCCTCAATCACTTGAATTTCACATCCATTTCATTCTCAACCATAGAATTAAATGCTTTGAAATTATCTAGGTATTCTGATTTTTCTTTAAGAAATGTCACTCAAGTCATGCTAGAATAATCATCAAGAAATAGCATGAAATAGTTATCTCCATGTGAGATTATTATTCTGGTAGGCCCACATATGATTGTATTCACCAAATCCAATGTACCTATAGTAGAATACTTTTTTTTTTCTTGAACCTCTTCTTATTCTACTTTCCAAACTAACACTCCTTGCATTTTGCATTTATAGGATTTGTATTCTTTGGTAGATATCTCATATCATCAATAGAATTGATATTCACTAGGTTATGAGGATTAGTGTGACCCATTCTTCTATGCCATATCCAACTTTCATTGATTTGAGAGATAAATATTTTACCACCATGAGTTGATAAAACATTATATTTTGTTCTTGTCCTTGTAGAAATAAAAATACCAGATCTTCCTTTTTCTAATTTCACAACCATCATCATGAAACACAATATTGTATCCTCTTCTACACACTTTTCCTACACTTATAATATTATGCTAGAGACCCTTGACATAAAGAATATATTTTTTTTATTCTTTCCATCAAAATTAATTGAACCATTTCCAAAAATCTTAGCAGATGTATCCTAACCAAAATTACAAGACTACCATTATAATTTTAGAGTTTAATAAACTCTCTTATCACTTGTCATATGATCTGAGAATCCACTATCAATTTTCTAGTAATTTATTTATTTTCTTGCATGAAAAGAAGTTAGCATAGTTCCTTCAATGTTGTGATTTTTTACCAAAACACTTTCCTTCACACATCTTTCAAGATTAGAAAAAATAGTTTCAACTTTAATAGCCATGAAGAAACATTCATCACTTCCATCGTCAGGATAGTTAAATTCTTCATCATCAGACACACAATTGTCTCTTTCAACATAATAAATATTCTTGACAAATTTTCCTTTATGATCCTTAGGTTTGTTATTTGAAACTTTGGTTGGAATTTTAGAAGCATAATGACCTATCTTTCCACAATTTAAACACATAAAGGGTAAATTATTTCTATATTTACCAATGCCCTTTTTTAATCTCCTTAAAAAAAATTATTCCACCTCATCAAGATTATATTGATCTGATTCATCATCCTTGTATACTTTATAGACTTTAAAGGTAGTTTATTTCTTTGTAGCATCTTGACAAAAATATCTCACTTTATAAAAACTTAAGGCACCAAACATCTGATATCTAAAATAATTATCTGAATTTTAATGAGCTTCCCTAATGGAAAAAAATTTAGAATTATAAATTTTAGAAATATTTCTTAGTACCTTTTCAATCACTTTTCCTTATAGCTTACCACCAAGACCATTGATGTAATTAATAACTTGATCCACTTTGAGAATGTAGGCTATAATATTGTCATCTTTAGGCACCCTTAGGGTTTCAAATTTGGCTTTGTAGTTATGCATATTTTCTTTCTTGACCTGATCATCTCCTTT
Source organism: Sequoiadendron giganteum (assembly GCA_007115665.2). Lineage (NCBI taxonomy): Eukaryota > Viridiplantae > Streptophyta > Pinopsida > Cupressales > Cupressaceae > Sequoiadendron > Sequoiadendron giganteum. Next base: position 372,133,571 of record CM021100.1, on the reverse strand, counting down.
ATAATTTCTTTACAAATTTTCCTAGACATCTTTAGAAATTTTGATACTTATCATCTTTCCAAGTTTAGAATCAGAGAGACCACTCAAAATAGCTTTCCTTTCGTTACCATTTATCTCGTATTCCTTGATTATTAGACAAATAATAGGTATAGTATATCCTTTTCCAGCTAGCTTCCAAACACCAAATCCAAGAGAGACTAGAAAGAAATCCATCCTACCTTTCCAATAAGTATAATTTATTCCATCAATCATGGGATCTTTGCACCCCTCGTTTGTTCCATCTAGATCTACCTCAAGCGGTTAAACTTTCTTCAAGGAACCATAACTCTGATACCAAGTTTTAGATGCACAACATAACTGAGAGGGGGGTGAATTATTTTTATGTTAAAAAAATTCAACCCATCATCAACATTCAAACCCTTATTAGCCCTTGAAATTTCAAAATTGTTTACTCTATGTTGTAGGAGATAGAACAACCAATTTCCTTCAAGTTTCATTCAAGAAAACCTTACAGATCTCAATCCAAAGATGGAAATGATGGAAAGAGATCTACAATAAGGTTCCCTATGGGTGTGATTAAAGACTAAAAGGGGGCTCACCACCAAGAAAGGCTTGGAAATACAATAAATTCAATGATACATTAACCTAACTATGCCATCCAAGATAAGAGAATAAAAAAAGCGAGACTGAAATGCAAAGGCATAAAGGCACACCAGGAAACCTAGAGAGGCTCGAAACAAGGTTTGATATCCTAAAATTACAAATTTAATGTAAATTGGGACTCATATGCTTGTAGGGATCATTTAGTCCCATTTTAGGGTTTCAAGCTGAAATTGAAATCTATAACTATTGAACCAGGATCTATAGAAAATATCTGAATTCTAGTATATACTAGGACTCATACACCAAAAGTGGTGATTTAGTCCTAGTATTAGGACTAGTTTCAAACTCTTATTATTAGAGTAAAGGTATTAACTTAATTATGTTGATTAAGTTACCTTTATTCCCTTCTTAAGATTTCACGTTAGTTTGCATAATGTGACATTTAATAATTATATTAATTATTAAATTTTTTTATATTAGGGTTTTATTAGGGTTTGCATAATCTCCTTTTTATAGGGATTGATCCCATTGTATTTCATATCAATTTGTTTTCTTATTCCCTCTGATATATACATTTTCAGTTTTCAGAGAGCCCTTGCTTGTTTGTCTCCATCTCTTCTTTTGTGATAGGTTATTTGCATGTAGGTGATCTTTGGGGTTTGTGAAGTTGTATTTTATCAACTCCTACATGGTATCAGAGCTCCACACCTACTGCTTCTTGTTCTTGTTTTCAAGATTTTTGGAGCTTCAAGGGTTTGGGGCTTGTTTTCTTGATCCAAGGCATACTTGCAATTTTGAAGCATTTTCAGCTCAAACGGACATCACCATTGTGTCTGCAATGGTCCAAAACCCCTAAATCGAGTGTTCATTCATCCATTTTGGACAAAGTCAAAATTTGAGGAAAATTTTTTTTGCAGTACGGTCGTACGGCCGTCTGCCTACCCGGTAAATTTTTTTTTTTTGGATTTTCCTTCTCTTTTTTCGGAAAATAATTCATCAAAAAAAATATATATCTATTCTATGCAAAAAAAAATCATTGTAAAACTTTTTTGATTTTTCAAAAAAATAAAAAAAATTAAAAAAATAAAGTAAAGCCTTTTTATAGCTTGCTTAGGTCGGGTAGGACCCTGCGCAGACCCCGCGCAGTGTACCTGCGCAGTCTTGCGCAATGTACCCTGCGTAGTCCTGCGCAGTGTACCCGCGTTGCACAGGGGTATGGTGGGGGTGGGCCACGTGCCTCCCCACCTCCAATTTTTTTTTAAAAAAAAATTTATCATCAAAAAAAAAATTTGTAAAGCTTTTTTATTTGTTTTTTCTATTTTTAAAAAAACAATTTTTTCATGTATATGCCCTATCGCACTTTTACGGTGACGGCCATTTGGCCGTCAAATTTAACCCAATATTTTTCTCTCTTTGGACCTGATTTCTTCCAGAGGCCGTAACTTGGGCATACGATATCATTTTTTGGCAAATGAGATATCGTCAGAAAGCTGGTTTTATCATATTTCTAGTGGTGTGGGTCTCATCACTTCATTTTTTTGTTGGTGAATTCTACAACCAGTTGAAGACAAAGGGGCTATTTTCAGTCTCAAGCTCATAACTTTTGATCAGTTTCTCCGTTTTTCACAATCTCAACGGCATTGGAACCTTATTTCAGAGCTCTTCAGTTTCATCCATGAATTTTTTCCAGATTTCACTCCAAGTGTATTTTATTCAGTTATTTGTGTTTTCACACTCTCGTGGATTACCTGGACATATTTTCTCTTGGAAACTTTTTGTTTGCATGAGATGCTTTGTTTTTGGCTATTCTTCATGTATTTCCAGCATTTTTTCCTTTGAGGACATTTTGAGCATCATTTGTAAGCAATATATTTTACGTAAACTCACTGAGATAAAGTGCCACGCTATTCTACATGCATCTTTTGGGGATTTTGCACATAAGGTTGTGCCATATTTTGTACTCACATTGATATTATAAAGTGCCATGAGGGGTTGTGTATTTTGCCTTTGTTTTTCCATCACATCTTTATCTGGTGAGTGTCCCTCCATGACGACAGTGAATCCATACCATAGGAGGTTGTGTAGTTTGCCTTTGTTTTCCATCACAACTTTGTCTAGTGAGTGTCCCTCCATGACGACCATGATCCATATGATTCTAGCCTCATGCATGTGTGCTTTGTTTTGGACACCACTTTTTCAGTTGCAGGTGCTATCTTGTGCACTTTCAGTTGTTTCTTCTCCTTCATGCACTATAGGGTGTTTCACATCATTTTAGTGGATCTGTCAGGCTCTCCCAGTTTAGCATTATGGGGGGGTTATTATATTTTTCATGCTAATTCTTCCTTGGTTTCGCCTTGGAAGGGATCTTCCATCTTCAGCAGAGGTTCTTCAACACCATAGCAGTCATCTTTCAACAGTTGTTTGTATCTTCTTTTGCTTCAATGATGTTCTTCTTCTTGGCTTTCTGCATCTCTTTTTGGAGTAGAGATTTTTCCCATGAGGTTTTCTCTATTTCTCCTCTTTATAGAGATTTGGTTGTATTTGGGTACCTGATCTGGCCTAGTTCTCGGAACCCATGTTTGCCTTCTTGCATTGTAGTTACCTTTGCTTTCTTGCATTTTTTTGTAGCTGCACTGTTGCTCATCTTAAGGAGGGGTGTTAGAGTAAAGTTCTTAAGTTAATTATGTTGATTAAGTTACCTTTATTCCCTTCTTAATATTTCATGTTAGTTTGCATAATGTGACATTTAATAATTATGGTAACTAACATAATAATTATTACCTTTATTTCCTACTAGGGCTTCTATTAGGGTTTTCCCTATTATGGTTTTATTAGGGTTTGCATGATCTCCTTTTTATAAGGATTGATCCCATTGTATTTCATATCAATTTATTCTCTCATTCTCTCTGATATATACATTTTCAGTTTTTAGAGAACCCTTGTTTGTTTGTCTCCATCTCTTCTTTTGTGACAGGTTATTTGCATGTAGGTGATCTTCGGGGTTTGTGAAGTTGTATTTTCTCAACTCCTGCACTTGTTTCCTTTAGTGTTCTCCTATAGCTTATTTTCTATCAAATTTCTATGTCCTAAACATTGAACTGCATCTTTTAGGTGACTTTTTGTGACTTTGCAATGTAGATGACAGCTTTGACAACTTGAAACCTTTTCACCAATCTTTATCTTTAATGGATCTTCAACCTAGATTTGAAAATCACACATCAAAGAGAGGGGAATTTTTTTTTGTTAGTGTATAGTGGTTTACCTTGATCAAGCCCCATTTTTGTAATCAAACTTTGAAATGGAATCAAATAGAATGAATGAATGATGAATGAACAAATAAGAAATTTTGCAACTCACTTAACCCTTGAACAAAATGCTGAAATATTGTATGCAATGGATAGCATGAATGTGGCTCTTGACTCTTCATAATATGTTGTATATATTGATTTAAAGTCTTTCTTGAATCATAAGAACCTACATCATAAATATTAGCTCAAACATGATGTGTGATGACATTGACATGATACTTGATTCTTGGATAATTCTCTAAAACACTTGACAATCACTCTTGAATTCTCTTGTAAACTCTTGTAAGTGCTCTTGATCACAAATTTTATATAAGAATTCACTCTTCAACTTGTTAAGAGAAAATATGTGAAATAACCTTGTATTTATACTTGTTTATGCCAATTTTTTTGAAATTACAACACTACAAGCCAACATTGGATCTAGGAGAAGTAAATATCACAAGAAATTGAATTCAAAATTAGGTCTAAGATAAGTGGGACTTATATGCCAGTTGAGGCGAATGAGTCTCAGTAGACTAATCTCAAAACACAAATTTCAAGAAATATTTAGTTTAATGCAAAATTCAAGTTTAGGCCCCAAACTTAGGTGGGACCAATATGCCCAAGGTGGTGTATGAGTCTCACATCACTAAATCTGGGTCATATAAACCAAAATCAATAAATTCTTATTGTTCATTTGATATTTTCCAAGATTGTCCTTGGAAAGATGCATTAATTAAGGCTTAGTGATGAGAAATAGGACCAAATAAGGCCTAAAGAAGCCCAATTTTAGTAAGGAGGGCCCGAAAAACTATGAAAATGTAAAGGGATACATTTTTCTACACTATTTTTATCCCCCACTTTAGTAAGAGGAGTAAATTTCTTCAAGCTCATACTAAAGTAGAAAATATTGCATTAAGAGAGGTCCAATTTTACCAATCGTAGTAAGATAAGATGACAATGACCAAGAGGGTTGCGCAAGCCATTAGGATAAAGATTCTATGACAAACCAAAATAGAAGTGAGAGAACACAAATCAATATAATATAAGGAGAAACAAAAATTAACACACATACACTACAAAATACATAAAGAAGAAACAAAAACAAAAGGGGTGGATCAAGCTTCAACTATTTTTTTTGCATAGTGTGGATTAAACCTAATATTTTTTTCCAAGAAATGTTTACAAGTGGAACAATATTTCCACTATGCAAAGTAATTACATGATCACAAGGGCTAGTGGAACCCCATATCATCCACTAGGTGAGCCCCCAATGAGACACATACTCACTTGGTCAATATGTGCTCACATAGACAAGCAAGTGCCTATGATAAAGTCACACATAAGTTTTTCTCCCATTCGTACAACCATACCAAAGATATACCTCATGATAATTTTGATAAGGTGCCACACAATAATGAATTTCAAGCTCCATGAGGAAAGCAAAACTTTATATGCTTGATACTCATGAACAAAGAAGATGGCACCAAAGACAAGAAAAGTGTGATATGCAAGGTGGCTATATAACATATATTTTAAATAAATAATAGTGTAAGGTACATTAAAAGGAGTTTTTCTTACTTCATTCAATTCCTCTATTTAGGAAACATCATGCCTAATGTCTCCAAGAGAGGACAAATCAAAAAATAAAAGATTCACAACTTAGGGGATGCAACGTGTTGCATCAAGCCACTAAGAGGAATATAATATGCTAAGAGAGATCACGCTCTTCAAGGAAATCACACCCAATGTCACCATAAAGAGAAATATGCTTGATATGATGTAAGAAGACTACACAATGAAACATGAGTTGTAAAATGAAAAATAATAAATGTATTCCCTCGCATTAAAGAAATTGCTAGACACTATACTATGAGCAATTACTTTAAAGTAGAAAATGATACATGATAACAATAAAGAAAGACATGAGAGATTATTGAGAAATACCTATGCCAATTCATATGTTTCTTATAAGCTACTTCATTAAAAGGGATTTCCCCAAAAATGAAATCATAAAAAAACACACAATGGCTCCACAAATTTAGGGTTAGTATGTCTCTGCTACAATTTTTTAGGGAGATTAGAAAAATCATCATTCCCCAAATACGCATGGATCAAAGAATGACACAACAAAGAATTAAAACAAAGAAAATATTTTCATTCAACATTGAAGAGACCTAAATTTATCAACACCTTGTGTCATCCCCAAAAGGGAAACACAAGACAAAGGAAAGATAAAGGAAAATATTTTCGATCAACATGGAAAATAACTAAATTTATCAATGCCTTGCATCATCTTGAAAAGGAAAGCACATGACAAAAGGAAAGATAATTTTTTAGGACATAGAGAAGAATGTAGGAACAAATAGAGGAATGCACAAGAAGAGAGAGGTGCATAAAATAGAATAGGATGGGGGATCTCATAATGCACATGTAATCACACACAAGAAACATGTAAAAGAAAATAAAGATAAGAATAGTAAGCCACATGCAAGTAAACCTAGAGCAGGTCATCTGCATCTCAATAATTTTTATCGTATACGAAAGACATACAACTAGATAAAGAGACAATGTCAAGTGCCAAAATAGGGTCATCACCAAGTTCAAAACTCTTCCTAGGAGAATTATAATTTAAGCTTAGGTGATCCCACAATATTCGTTTACAATATTTGGCCAAAATGGACACTAAATTATTTTTTTCTAACTAAATCTTCACTTTTAGGCACATATAGTGGCTAAACCATGAGGAATTTGAAGATGATGCAAACTAGTGATTTGTGACATTTTCTTTGTAGATTATAAATATTATTTTTTTTTTGGAATCAAATTGCACTTCTTTTTTCATCTCCTTCGAAAACTAGTTTTTTTCAATAAACACCATTTTTAAGGAGTGATGCTCACCATATTCAACATAATTTTTTCCATGAAGGATAAATTTTTTTTTTTTTTTTAGTTTAGATTTTTAACTACAATATCTAACACTTTAACTTGGTTTCATAGTGCTTTATTGAATATTCTTTCCTTAATGAAGTTTTGAATTCAAACCAATTACAATTTAGACATAGGTGGACTGCATACAACATAAAAAAAATTCGTATGTATCAAAATTCAAAGAATAATTCATTGGATCAAGGATTTCAATATCTGGTGTAGTGATCTTCTCTTTTTATTTTATAATCTTCTATTTTTCTATATTTGTAGAACAAAGAGCTTGATTTTCGGTGAAAAAATACATTCACAAGATTTTTTTTAAAAAAATTCCATACCTAACTTTGGAAATTCATGATGGGTGTAAGGAAAATTTTTGGAAAGACTCTTGGGGATGGCATTCACCAATACAATCATCATATAATTTACATGAGATCGGAATGCTTCTTAAAATAGAGTGGGGGGTTAAAGTCGATGACTATTTTCATAACATAGATAATAGCACTAGGAAGGCTATGTGGAAAGACTTCTCACAGTTGGTTTGTTTGGTGGTTCAGAAGCAAGATTTAAAAGGAATTCTAGAGAAATGAACAACATTTTACTCACAAAGCGTGGAGAAATTTTTATGGGTACCATCACAGTCTAGAAACTATGAAGTAAACTCTAGTTATAAGGAAATATCAGGTCAATCTATTGTAGTTCCCCCTCAAAGAGGATTGTCATTTTGTTCGGATACATCAGTACTACCAAAGGTTGGTTGTTTCTCTTGGCTGGGTATTAAGAAAAAGGATCTTAAAAAGTGATAGGCTAGTAAAATTTGGTAAAGCAGCTCAATTCAGCTATGTTTTGTGTGAAATTGAAAAAGAAGAAATAAATAATGTATTTATACATTTCCCTTTCATTTTCCAATGTTGGTCTTTTATTAAACATAAGTTAAATTGGTATGCACCAATTCCATATGATATATGGGATCTTTTTGCAAAATGGCCAGTACTGTATAAATATTCACTATTCGTATGCACTTGGACGGTATTTCCATCAGTTCTTCTATGGTCCATTTGGTGGGAGAGAAATCGAAGAATCTTTAGGAATGAAAAAATGCAAATTGAACAAATTATCCAAAAAAATGAGCTTGCTATAGTAAAAATTTCGATTGCACATGTCTTTAAAACAAAAAATGTAAGTTCCTTGTTTACAGATTGGGACTCAACTGCCATGAAGAGTTGTATCAAATTGGTTCTACCATTTAAGGGTAGCCTACATAAAAATCCATTAACAAAAGTGGATAGAAATAAAATTCAGTGGTCTCTGCCTATGGAAGGCTTTTATAAGTTAAATTTTGAAGGATCAGCATGTGGGAATCGAGGTCTATCAGGTGTGGTAATGGAAATAAGAGACCATAGGGGCTATCTAATGTTTGTAAAGTCAGTAAAACTACCTAGTGGAACAAAAAATATTGCAGAAGCTTAAGCTTTATTCCATGGCTTAAAATTAGCAGTGGATTTACAAATTAAATATTTGATAATTGAGGGAGACTCTTTAATCATTGTTAATGCATGCAAAGAAAGGAAAATTTTGTGTTGGAAAATAAAAGATGTGTTGGAATAGGTTCGGCTGTTGATGGAAAAATTTAGAAGGGTACAGTTAAAACATGTATACAAAGAAGGCAACTTGGTGGCAGATAAGCTGGAAAACTTTGGGTGTGATAAAAAACAAAAAGAGATACTCTATGGTAAAAAGAATCAAAATATGAACCAAGAATTACAAAGGATAGTTGATAAAGAGATAATTGACTAACCCATAAGTCTTGTAAGAAAAGAAAGATAGCCCATAAGTTAATACTATATATCACATAGTCAAAATAATTTCAAGTATTACAACACACTAAGGAAAAATCAACACATCATATTTTCTCAAATCAAATCAATCACATGAAGAAGCATGCGACATTTTCTTGAAATCATCAATCACTACATTGCCTCATGTATTACTTGATAGGAGTGCAGATTAATATGCCAGTTTTCCTACTCACATAATGGAATAGCTTGTATAACATGTTTGTTCTAATAGGACAAAAAGTATTTTAACATGATCGAACCCTTGGAGATATCAATTCACATGAATATCATGTTGGGACTCCAAATTTATATATAAATTTTTTACCGAGTCTGAACCCGCCATAGCCAAGTTATGTTTTCTCAATAACAGGTGTCAGTTTTTTGTAGGTATGTAGATTGCAAGAATTTCTAAGCTACATAAGGATGATTTGGCATGTGATATAAATCAAAACAAATAGGAGGCATATCAAAAATAAATTATTATAGAGATAAGCCTTGCTTCCAACTCTATTATGGTAGATTAGCATGTTGGACCCCAACAAAGTTTCAAACACAGTTAATACAATGTCCAGTCCCGTGACTTTAAATAGTGTTGAAACATCCTATTCTCAATGAGAAAAAAAAGGAATGAAGAGTCTTCGATGGAAACTTCATAGTTAAGGTTGGCGGTTCTATAACTAAGCAAAATTTTATGTATGAAAGTTTGAAACAATCAGGTATGATCTATAATATAGTTACACTCTCAGCATAATTGTTCATGAATTAACCAAAATAAAGAGGTATAGATTTTGTGGGTCTGTGTGGTGTTAATAATATTGTCAAACAATATCTCTTTGTGCTACTAAGTACATTTACTTCCACTCGGTTGATATCCCACTTTTTGCATATGTGCTCATGTTTTCTTACTAAAAGGTTCTAATAAATAAACCTTTGGTCTCTAAATTTAGCTAGCACAAAAGCTCGCATATCTTGCCTCTGTTAACTCAAAAGAGGAATCAACTTTCTCATGGGAACTGTCGCTACACCGAGACTTGGTACTTCACTGGGACCTTATATTCCATTGGACCGGCTTCAGAATCTGCTAATTCAAGGGACCTATATAAATTTTAGATACTACACCGAGACTTGATTCTTCATTGGGACCTGATATTGCATGGGACCGACATCATAATTGGCTACTATAAGGGACCTGTATAAAGACCTGATACTATACCGAGACCTAATACTTCACCGGGACTTGATATTCTAGAGGACCGATATTGGAATCTGCTACTAATTTTCTACTCCAAGGAACCTTTATAAAGTTTTGAGTCAGACAAAAAAAAATGGAATTAATCCAAGGAAATCATTGAGCTCCCTTTGCAGTGCAACCATGGGAAATACCATTCTCTAAGGGGTTGGGTAAAGAATAATTATCCTACATTTTCAATATTGAATGCACCCAAGTCTTTAAAAGTGTGCTAGACATCATTGGAGATGATATTCTACAACCATCTACACAAAGGTTAATTTTTCCCTCTAGTTTGGTGTTTATCTTTGTTAGTAATGTGATATATTTTAACCCCAATTTCCAAGATATGCAAAAGATATCCGACATTGTCATAAAAGAATTTTTCCTGCAAGATAATGCACTGCTAACAAGCATCCAAAAATATGATTTCTAGTTAGGAGAGGCTTGCATAGGAAGTCTGTTTCCAAGAAACTTTCTACATCACAAAATAAGCTTCTGAAATATATATATAGGGATGAGACTCTCACTAGAACACAACACCTCAAGATATCTATATAAGGAATGGAACAGGTATAAAATTGAATTGGGCAAGGATATGCTAAGAATATTCAAACTTAAGTATCATGCAATCTCTTTCCTTCTCACTCATCACTGTAATCAAATAACACTACCCAAAGTTCCAAATCAGATTCAAAAAGGAGATGTCCATTCTGAAGAATCAAATACAGTTGTAGGGAGCACCAACAAAAATCAATTACCATAGTCAGGTGGCCCATTTCAAGGTTCTCTGCGATACCAAATTGCTATGCGAGGAAACTGAACCCCACTACCAATTATGAATATCACAATAGATTCAAAGCTACCACAATCAAACCATTTTATGTGCAAGGGTGGAGAAGAAGAAAGTTTTTCAATTCACAAAGTTTTAAAAGTTAAAAGAATCATTCAATTTTGGATCCACATAAAATATAGTCTTTTAGTTTATGTAATCAAAAATATGGATTCTTATATACTAAGTATGGTCCAGAATAAACTTATAAATTACATCATTTTATAACTGTTAACCTATTATACAGTTGTTGACATTTTTTATATGCTATAATGACAACATAATTCTAGCTTGAACTATGTAATCATTTTGTAACTGCTATTTTATCATAATATATAGTCGGCTAACATGCCTTTTACTTAAAATAAAATAAAATAATAAATATAGTAATAAGTTTAAATTTATTTAAAATTATACTTTTTTGGGAAGCTTATAATAAGGAATATATACTTACAAAAAATAAAATTTAAATGAATTCATTTGATCCCCCAAAAGGTAAATAAAAATTGGTTTTTTATCAACATTTTGATAGGTGTAAAGGACTCCGTTATAGGTATGGTTTAAAACTAGTGGGGTTCCAAGGGGGTTCCATCTAAGGTGGTTTAATAAAACCATCTTCAATTGTAATCCTTAAAATGAAACTTTTTAAGACTTAAATCATTATATTTTCTAAAAATATGTGATTTTAGAAAAAATTTGAATCTCCCAAAAATTGTAAACTAGCATTGTGGGATCACCTGCTCATAGAAGATGAAAACAATGTTTTCAATTAATTATGCACTTCTTCATAAATTTTAGCAACCTCATAATCGACATATAGGTTAATCTCAATGGGAGGTCAAACGATAATTTCTAAAGAGGGATTTATCTCCTATTGTAGTTGTGATATAGGATCTTTTTGTTATGACAAAGAGGGAGAGTCATCATGCATTTCTTCACTCAAGTTTTAATTTTGATTTTCTTTGTTGTTTTATTTGTTTAACCTTTGAGAAAGAGCATGATATCTATGCCTATGCTCTCTAGTATTTTTTTTTTCTTTTAGAGTGATTTTAAAGTGGTGTTTATGTAGAGACGGGTTTATCAACCATAGTTTTGTTTTATTCCCTAAGGGGAGGGAATCGAAGGAAATATATAAGGCTATACAATCAATTTCTCTTTAGCTTTGTAAGTTGTTTAAACTTAGGAGACATGACAAGAATTATTTGGTTGTCTCTTAGTCTTTTTTAGTAGATAGGAAAAGGATCTTTCTTAGGTTGGACTTAGCTATTTGGAATGTCTTTATGTTCAATAATAGTTTTATCGATGATAGGAGGTTAGTCACAGGTTCAGGCATGCTTCTAAGGGATAGTTTTTCTATGCATTTCACTTTAAAATTTTGATAGGATTTGAAAAATGAGTCCTTAAAGGGTTTAATAGGTTCCATAGGCTCAGGCCAGAATAAATCCAATGAAAATTTCATATGGGAAGACAAAGGATTAAAGCCAGTATGTCACATTATAAATATTTCATTATTAAAGTGAAACTTTAAACATTTATATAGTATCGATGGGATGAATTCCATGGAGGATAGCTACAGATAACCAAGATTGACACAAAATTGATTCGACATCGAGATGATGGGGAATGAGAAATCTAATTATTTCAGTCCAAATTATCAACCCCATTGTACGACAAGCGAAACTATTATGCATATTTATTATTGATTTTTGTTTATCACATGTTTCTTGATATAGTTCATGCACAAGTAAGAACTCTGAAAAAATCACATTTTCTCCATAGACAAGATCAATTAATATCCCATTAGTGGGCTTGTTATTGATTTGGACGACTATCTAAAGAGGACCACAATGTGCATTTCTAATTATATCTTTAGATGAGAAAGAAATGTTAAGAGGATTTTTAGTTTGGCCTTTACAAGGTGGAATTTCAATCAATCCTACCATAATGTCCATAGGATGTTTCTCACTATTATCCATATGACCTCATTCAATAGTATCCATGTTGTCATCATCCATGTCTACATTCATCACATCATTATTTTTAGTTTCACTAGCTTTGAAAAATGAAATATTATTGTTTGACATAGGATTGATAAAGATTTATAAGTTTTGGTTGTGAGGGTCAAGGAACTTATTTCCTTGATCATTAACACCTCTAATTTTAAGTCAACAAGAATAAAAAAGGTCTTGAAATAGATGTTTAAGATGCTTAAATACTCAATTTCATGTCCATTTTGTCTGTGATAATTGCAGTAAGAATCAGATCCAAAGTTTGGAGGGAAATGATTATTAGGATTGGGTGTTTTAATAGGCTATAAAGTGATAATTTAATATTCTTAAAGTTGTGACATTATCCTATGGGGGGTATTAGATAATGGAGTAAATTGTCTAGCTCGATCCCCAAATAGAAAAGCAGTTGTCTTCTTTATAGTGACCACTTGGGTATCAACATGTTGAGTTTTTTGAGGTGGGTTTAATATAAGCAAGCCTTTATTTTATTTTCTAAAAGGTTGATAATTGTTTTGGTTTACCGATTCAGAATTTCTCGTGATTGCTAGAGGTGGGTTTTGTTTCATGACTACTAACTGAGTTTTGATAATCATGAAGGGCAGTACACAAGTGTACAAACGAAGAAAACTTCATTATATCAAGATTTTCTTGTATCTTAGTTTGTAATTTATCAATGAACATATTTTGAAGGCAATGGTTGAGAATCTTTACATCGATTTGGGAATAAAGTTATTCGTAGTGTGAAATGAATTCAGTAACCTTTTCATCATATATTTTCTTATATTTCATCAAATCAGCCAAGGTCATCTTAAGAGTCATGTGCACTTCGAAATGGTTTATAAAGGCCTCAACAAGGTCATTGAATGAACAAATTGAATGGTTTGGTAATAAGGAGAACCATTATAAAGTGATATCTTTTAAGGGCATAGGGAAAATCTTAGATAAGAGCTTATCCTTAAGGAAAAAATCACTACATAAGGTAGTATAAGTGGAATTTTTTTTAGAAGGATCTCCTTTCACCCCATATTTCTCAAACCTAGGAATCTCTAAACATTGTGGTATTTTCATTCAATATTTCCAAGGATAAGGGATTTATTTTGACATAGTATGTAGGTTGCCCATTTTCATTTTGGTTTATGGTAGAAATTTTCTTTTGAAGGGATGAATTTTTTTATAAAATTTGATTTATGATGGTGGTTGTGAACATAAAATCTCCAAGCTCCCTTTGGGTGATTTTATTTTCCTTAAGTTTTGGTCACACCCTCCCTTTAAAAAGAAATATCGGGCTTCTCTCACAAAGGCTTATCCGAATACCACCAATTTCTAGTCAAGTTCTCCTCACAAGGTTTCCTTCTCTCACTTTTCAAAAACTTGCATCATGCTTCCATGTGCTAGCATTTCACAATCTTCAATTCTTCTTTCCATCGCTCTCCTTTTGGGCCCTGACCATGTGCCATGTAGCTTGAATCTACACACATTTCTGGTAGCTACCACCCTTAGTGCAGTATGATTTGAGACCTCCACATGTCTTCGTAGTGCAAGTCTATCATTTCTTAAGGGGGATGAAATTTGGCCCCAATCGCTTGCCATACAATCTTCTAAAGGCTTCATTGTGAAGGAGAGTTAAGAAAACAACAACCTATCGCCTGATGCCATGTTTTGTAACTTCCACCATGAGTGGATAGCACATGTCAATGCTTTGGTGTGTTTGGACCACTAACACCATTCGTAGGGGATGCATCTGACTCCAAGGCATCTTCATTCATGGTTCAAATATTTTTGGTTTCAATGATAAGGGGAAGTCATGGCTAAATGCATCATTACTAATGATCAAAGAATATTTTCTATTACTAGCCCACTGAGCTAAGTTTTCATTATAAATATTGCTTCTTCCATCAAAGCAAGAGTTCAAAGTTTGGGAGGAAAATTTTGTAAAAGAACTAGGCCTTTACCGCTTTTGAGATTATCATAAAGACTTGTAGATTGTGCCATTGTTTGGACTTTTTGTTTTTTCTTGAAGATTTTGATAAATTTTTACTATGTGATTGTGGTGTGGAATGTTTCAATTGTAGAAATTCTATAAATTTAATGAAAGTTTGTTGGTTTAGATCATGTCTTTGACTCCTCTTTTTCGTAAATGCCTATGGATATTATTTTATGTCATTGAGTGAATCATTTAGACTTTTATTAGTATTCTCTTTCATTCTAGAACATAGCAGATTACTGAATGGGCCCTTAGATCACATCTACAAGATAGGTCTATCGTGCATTACATCTATGTCTCGGTGCATCGCCCTAGTTAGATCTTTTATTTTTATATGTCCTTCCTTTTCCGATTCAAAACCCCACTCAAAAGAAGACCCAACTTATTTAAAATTTGGAGGTCACTTAGTTTAGCATAATAGCTCCCCCCATTAAGTGAGTTTCCCACAAAGGGTTGTTACCTTTCCAATTTTTCACATTAATAGTTTTTTATTTTTCCTAGCACGCTCAGTGGGAACACTTAAATATACCAAATCAAAAGGGTGTACAAGTCATCAACCTATTACTCGTTCGTGAACCAAAAATAGTCATCCTAGCTTGTTAGTTCCTCCACTAGTAATATCACACACCCAAACTCACCTAGTAAATATTTAGGATCCCAACCATAATTTTGATTGCAAACCGAAATTATGTGGCTTGGGATGTTAGAAGTCCCCTTGTAGCCCTAGCTGCACCTATTGTATGGCTCCCTATCCTGTCTCTACTCTTAAACCTATTGCAAAGTTTACCAAATATAGCTCGAGAACAACATCCAAACATCTGGAAGATGTTACAGATGTGTGTCTGGTACAAAGAGGTATAGATCAGAACATAGCATTAAGATTTCTTGTTGCTTCTTTTCAGTGAAGAGCACTATTTTGGTATCACACTTTGTTATGTAGTACTATCAATACTTAGGATGAGCTCAGGGATCCTTTTTATGAAATATTTTCTAATAATGAAGATAGGTCTTTGCTATATCACAAGCTATCAACAATAAAGCATGCCCCATCTGAAGCCATGATCGATCTCAACACCTAATTCCATATAGCCCAGCAGAGGATCCAGAATTTCATTTGATCATCGGCTGAGTTAGCATTTACGTTTTACTTAAGGTCCATCAATGTTGACATCTTGATGATGATCCAATCACTCGGTGGAACCACGTTACTATATGCATACATCATATTAGCTAAGGCAAAGAACAACCTAATTCATGCCAAGAATTTTCCACCTTGGCCCGTTATTCCTATATTCCCTAAAATATTAGCTTCTTCTCAAGAGATGCCAACAAAAAGCATGCCTCCACCGCACTCATCTATGTATACATATCCAAGAATGCCCCAAAATTCTGCTTCTACATCCAATGCCTCAAATAATGAGATGAGCGACATAAGGTAGATGTTATCGAACTTGAAAAATGAAGTAACCACTATCAAGTGAAACCAAGATACTCCTGTGAGACCATCCTACCAAGGCTATCAAAGAAGTAGACCCTTCTACCAATAGAACTAATATCAAGGAGTGGCATGCATGACTCCGTTGACTCAAATAAATAACCAAATAGTGTCGGTACCAACTCCATTGGGGGGCTACTAAAACTAGTACAAGCAGAGAGCTAAATGTATGGTAAAACAATCTCACTGAAGATTTCAACCCCTAGTACTATACCTACAGCGACATACATATACCTCAAAATCGTCCATGTGGAAATTTGAAAAAAATATCATGGAGCAGCATAGCCAAGACATGGCAAAGAATTTAGGATATGCATACGCCTCTCCCCCAATGGAGGATGTGGTTCTCACTACATAGATGCATGGAATGCACTTTGAGAAATAAAATGACATGGATCCTAACCATTCTCTCCTCACATGGATGGAAGGGGAGGAATCAATGTTCACTTATGAAGCATCTACATCAGAGACCCCACAAGTATAGTTTGACTACAACACTTTTTCGAAGAGGAGATTCATAGATGAACCAATTACTCCCTAGCCTAGAAATTTCCTAGATCAACCCCGTAGCCCTTTCAAAATCACTCCACAACCACAAATATGCAATGAAATTATCATCACCAAATTCAAGGAGCAAAAGCCTTCAAATCTGCCATCCTTCAACATGGTGGAAAAATTGAAGAAATATTCCACTGATGTAACCCTTTGGGATATCCTAGCCATTCTAGAGAAAAATTCATTACTACAAAAATATTTGTAGAAAGATGCGACTAAATAGTCAATAGGACAAATTCTTGAAAGTGCAAGACTCATTAGTTCCAGCCAAAGTTCTTGAAAATACTATAGAGGAGGCTCTACGTGAAGCCAAAGAGGAAAAAATGAAACCTAAACCCTTTTCCCTGACTCTCATTGTAGGGAAGAAACTACTGCACAACTCCATGATTGAATCTGGTGTTAGCACCACCGTCATGCCCAAGAAAATAGCTAAAGCCTTAGGCCTTATCTCCAAGCCCTAAAAAGGAGGAGTTATGCATCTAGATGGGAACAAGATCAAAATTGTAGGCCTCATTAAAGACCTCCCTTAAACTTTATTTCCCTATCCTAGCATCATAATTCCACAAGACATCATAATCATTGGAATCCCTCCCATGTTTGACCTCTTCCTATCCTGAGAATTTACCTCAAATATAGGTGAATACCTTTCTCTTGATTGGTCCCACCTAATTCTCAGAACTAAGCTTGGGTCTAAAATGAAAATAATATCATAACCTCTACATGCAGAACATGTAGGTGATGAATCCATGATCAACTTGAAAGACGTTGATACCTTTGTCACCAAAGAAGAAGCCAGTAGTAGAAAATTATTGGGACATAAGCAAGCAGCCAAAGATAGAGCCAATCGAGAAGAAGTCTTCTTGACAAACAAAATATCATGCTATAGGTTTGGGCACCTATGTCATTTATGATGAAAATCAAGAGTTCTCGTGGGTATTAATAGACTCCATGGGCGAACAAGCTTCTAAGCTTTGGACATTACACTTCAATGGTGCAAGATGAAAGGTTGGTACTAGTGGCAGGATATGCCTAACATCTCCATCCAATGAGAAAATATTCAGGTCTTTCTACTAGAAATTTCCTTACTCAATTAATGAAGCTGAATTTGAGGGTCTCGTGTAAGGAATAAGCCTCACGGAATGCATGGGTATCAACCAATTAGTAGTGTTTAAAGATTTTGAGCTTGTAATCAATCAAGTCAAAAACATATTTTGTACAAAAAAATGTTTGTATGCAATCTTATAGGCATAGTGTATGGAACTTCATTGAAGGTTTCAAATATTTTAACATCCATGTTGTGGCAAGAGAGTAAACTTTAGATGAGAATAGCATGGCCACAATAGGATCTCAATTTTATGCTATCTTCGACTTGATTGAGAATTTACACTCTGTGTGAGTGATCATCCACCCCTCCATTCCTGATAATGATTAGAGTTGGAAAGTGATTGAAAGTGATTAACACATCACCTCATTCATTCAATAGTCAAGAGATTTCCGCAATCAATTTCAGCCAAAAATTAAAGAAGCATACAAAGGACATATCATCCAAATGAAATAAAATAAGCTTCTAAAAGGGTTGGTAACCCTCAAAAATTTATTCAGCTACGATGATGCAAGTAATGATAAAAAAAAATTTGTAGCCAACCAGGCTGACTATGCCTACATTGAAGTCGGGAACGGAAGAAACTTGAAGGTCGAGAAAGAAATCCTGCAAAATGATAAGGATATGCTTATATGCTTCTATGAAAAATAAGGGGTTGAGGCCTAGTTTTATGATGAGCTCATTGGATATGATCCTGATATCATCCAACACACCATCGAACTAACAAAAGGTGCTAAATTTGTTTGCCAAAAATAGAGGCTCGTCAATCCAAATATTGAAGCATTAATGGTACAAGTGCTAGAAAATTCGATCCTATCCAACATTGTTTTTCCAATCAAGAAGAAAACGTGGGTATTTAACCTCATTCCAATTTGAAAGAAAAATAGATAAATTCATCTCTGTGTTGACTTCAATGACCTAAATGGGGCATCACTGAAATACCATTAGTCATTTCCTTGCATGGAATCAATATTGCACATTGTGGTAGGTTCAAAGATATTTTCTCTATTAGATGGTTTTTCGGGATACAATAAGGTTTAGGTAAAACTGAAAGATCAACACAAGATCAAATTCACCACCAAGTGGGGAGCATTTTCATATGTTAAATTTCCTTTCAAACTAGCAAATGTGGGGGCTACCTTCCAATGGGCAATGGATATCACCTTCAGTGAATTAATCAACAAAATCATCCTCATCTACTAAGATGATCTAACTGTATTTTCCAAATCTAAAGATGACCATTTTGATCATCTAGAAATGGTTTTCAAAAAATATTAAGAGTCTGGGATATCCCTAAACCCAAAAAAATATGTATTCAGAGTACCACATGGAAAATTGTTGGGGCATGTAGTGTCTAAAGAAGGAATTGCTATTGATCCTGAAAGGGTAAAAGCAATCATAGAGCTTCCTCTTTTAGTAAATAAGAAAGGAGTACAATATTTTTTAGGAAAGGTTAACTTTGTAAGCATGTTTATTTCTGATTTTTCAAGAATAATTAGATCGATCACCCTAATGCTTAAAAAGGACCAATTATTCAAATGGACAAAAGAAGTGAGGAAAGCCTTCAAGAACCTAAAGGATTCTATTTATTTAGCTCCTGTATTAGTGAATCCTGACTTGTCAAAAGACTTCACAATTTATATTTTTAGCACTAAGAAAAGCATCACCATTGTTTTCATTCAAAAGGATGATGAAGGAAAGGGAGAGCATCCTAGAGCATTCCATTCCTGAACCTTGAAGGAATACAAGATGAAATATAACTTTTTTGAAAGACAAGATTTCACAATTGTAAAGGGACTCAAGAAGTTTCAACATCTTATAGCTTGCACTAAGGTAATCATTTATGCCGCACATTCTAGTGTGTTTGATTACATCATGAAAGGAGAAATCATCAAAGAAAGGAACAACTAGATCAATAGGATCCTAGAATATGACATTGAAGTTAGGCCTACGAAGACTATCAAAAGAAGAGGGTTGTGTGAATATCTGGCACATGATGAAGAAATGGAAATTGTTGAAGAGAAAGTGGACATAATCCTAACAAATGAGCCTGATCCTAAAGGCTATTGGCTAATGGATAGGGTAATATTTATACACACTAAAAATTATCCATTAGGGATTCTATCTCAAAGAAGAAGATTTTACCAGTTACAAAATAGTGGGTACTCACTTATTGAAGGGATCCTTTTTAAACAAAATTTCAACCATCTTATTGTGATGCCTCACTATGGAGAAAGCAAAGAAAATTTTCAACACCTTCCATAGCAACCTGGAGGGTAGAAACTTCTTTGTGAAGACCACCACCATCAAAATTTTGCACCCTATGTACTTCTAGCCTACATTGTTCAATGATTCCTACGAAATGATAAAAGCCTGCAAGGAATGTCAATACTACCTAGGGAGAAGAAATATTTTTTCCATGCATCTCGATGTGATAGTAGTAGATCAACCATTTGTGCAATGGAGGCTATATTTCATCGAGATGATAAATCCTGCCTCCAACACCGGTCACAAGTGGATCCTAACCTCCACAAACTACTTCACAAGATGGACCGAACCCTACCCCTAAAGAATGCGATGTAAGCAAAAATTGTAGATTTTATCAAAGGGCAGGGAATGAGATTTAGCACACCAAACACTATCATCTTAGACAATGCTAAAGGTTTCTTAGGCTCGAAGGTGTGTCAATTTGCATTAGCAAATGACATATTTTTGAAAACATCATCAAACTACTACACACAAGGAAAACAACCTAGCCAAGTGAACTAACAAAAATTTGGTCCGACTCATTAAAAGGATTGGATTCGATCATGAGAAACAATGGCATAACAATCTATGAACAATGCTATCGGCCGACCAGATAAATCCTAAGCAAGCCCCAAAGACTTCATCATACGAGATAGTATATGGGAAGGAGGCATTGTTACCAATCTCTATAGAGATATTTGCATTAGAACTACTCAGGTCTCCAGAGATTGAAAAAAAATAGCGCTATGGAAGTTTAGTTGGCCAAATTATTGGAGGTACAAGAAAAAAGGGAAAAATCCCTAATAGCCATGAATAACCACCAATAGCTGGTTACAATTTGATTCAACAAGAAAGCTTCAGACCAAGGTCTAAAATGTAAGAACCTGGTAACAAAGTTCAATGAAAGAGCCGGAAGGCCTGGCTAGCATGGAAAATTTGACAAACTATGGGAAGGCCCTTTAAAAATAATTCAATGCAAACAAAATAACTCATTCAAATTAGAAAACATGGAACAAGAAGCACTAGGAATTCTAGTTAATCGTATTCACCTAAAGTTGTTCAACTAAGATTTAGATACTTCATATAGGTATAAATATGTGATTAATGTAATTATTTTTTCCCTTTCATGTTTTTTCGGCCAATTCTTTCCAATTTCACAGTCACAGGAAGCAAGAATATTCATGAGACCCATTATTACAAAAATAGAGAAAGACTATACTACTCATATTATAGAAATTAAGCTCATATGCGAGAAATTCAATAAAGGTCGTAGAGAGCACAAGAATGAAGGAAAAAAGTTGAAGATAGAAATTATATTCATTTTATATATACTTTGATAGAAACATTGACAAAGTGGCTCTATGGCCATGCGTTAAAAAATTGTGACTATATATGTAACTTCCTTACATATATGTATATTGAAGCCCTCTATCAGGTATACATACAAAAGGGGAAAATGTGTGTTAATCTTCAAGTTGCAAGAGCATGTGAGTATTGTATTTACTAGCATGAGCATTTTCTCCATGAGCAGGAGGGTTTTCAATAGAAGCAAGAGGGTTATCAGTAGCAACGGGACCTCGAGCAACAATACCAACACCTAGAACGAGTGGTGGAAGGAACACAAGGTTCCTCAAGTCGGTGTACCAATCCACATAATAGAATATCACTAGATTGTAGTAGCACAAAAAAAAGTGGCATGAATGGGTGGCTTTGTAATGGTGCTCAACAAGAGAATTAAGTTGAAACCCACTCAGAAATGGTACCCATGGTACCACCACATCTTCTTTGGTATGCTTCAACAAGTTTCTCACTATCGAAAATCCCAGGCCATACACTCCATCATATAATAATTCACTAAGACCTTTGAGGTACCTCTTCAGGAAAATTTGAAGCATCAAGTGAAGTATCACAAATTTTAGAGCCTAAATTTCAAGTAGCGAGGGAACAAAATGGTAGCATAAATCGGTGTTCACCCGATATTTATCTTCATAGTCAATGCAATATTTGTCCAAAACCCATTTCATTGCTATAATAGCCAGTGAGTGTTTTTTTTTGGTCATATGTTTCAGAAGCCTATTGGAGATCTCTCCTAGAAAATCCATCTAAGACTTGTTGCACACTAGCCTAATTAGAGTGTTTATTGTGTCAGCCTCTACTCAAAACACCTAAGTCTAGCACTATCTAAGTTTGAAGCCTACTCAACTGCTTAAGAAATAATGCTATCTAAATTGCCCAATGTTTTTGCTAATCGCTAAGTGTAGTTCTACTACTATGATAAGGCCCATTTATAGAAATATCCAAGGTAGCCAACATAAAAAGCTTGGTGGTAATTGAGTTTAGCTCAAAAATCCCACCCAAAAGGCCAGCTCAATTTTCCAACCCAATTGTGTCTTTAGGTACAAATTGTTGCATGCAGGATTAAGGAGCGGTAATGAATTAATGCAAATTGGTGGAAAGCTCAAGCAATGGATCATACGGATAGGTGGTTAGGTGTCATGATATAGGTGATTTAAAGCTCTAAGGTTGAGCATGAATCTTTCTAAAGTACTCATTACAACATCAACTTAATTATGCTTTCTAGGATATTAATTTTGAAGGCATGCGAGAAGATGAAAACCAAGAAGCCAACAACTCAAGTTCCTATGAAAATCACGTTGAAGGGATGTTATCACTAACATAATTATGAATTATTTTCTTTTCAAAAAGGGCAAGTAGTTAATTTCACATGAATGGAGCTGGTGGTACATGCCAAATTAAATGCAAAAATGCAACCATTGTCTACCAGTTGAAGACATGAAATCAAAGAAAAACTAAGTATCGCATGCAAAAAATCATACAAAGCATAAAAATTCATGAGTAAGCAAAAAGAATTAGAAAAATAGAATTGTTAAAAGAATGAAGTGTGGTGCAATTTATAGAGAGGAAGCTAAAATTTGAGATGATTGTGGAGAGTTCACTACTCTTGTGTAAATTAAAGGTGGTTTGGTTGTAAATTCAGAGGTTTGTGTTTTATTCATACCATTTCATTGTAGTTTTTGGGCATAAGACTCACAAAAGGATGGCAAATGCTGATTTCCCAAGAAGAGATACAAGAAGAAGGGGCCTATAGTTTATTTAATATCATGCATGTAGAAATAGTCACCTACATCTTTGAGGATTTCTCTTATGCTTCACCTGGAATCCCAAAACATCCAACATGGGTAAATAATCGAATTGCAGAGAAGAGCACTTGCAAAGATGAGAAATGAATTAAAGAGGAATGGAAAAATATTCATGATCCCATTCTTGCAATGAACCCTAAATCACTAAGGGAGGTGGCATGTGAAAGGATGAAAATGAATAGAGACCTAAAATTCCTTGGCATAGAAATGTTGGTATAGTGGGCCTCCATAATATATGGTTCCATCCATACACTACTACCCTGAACTGGTCATGAGGCCATTAAAAAATTCAACCCAGATACCAACACCATGAAGGTTTTAGGAGGTGAGTTTAGTTATCTGCAAGGAAGCTATCTAGAATATGCTTTGCATGCCAAAACAAAGCTCTAAAGTGCCTCAAATGGATTCATTTACTCCAACAAAAGGAGAGACCTATTGGAGGACCAAAGACCTTGCATTGAGTTTTTATAATGTGGAGACTCAAAGACATAGAGAAGCTCCGAATAGGCCAATATAGATACCAATGATGCATAGGGGATTCAAGGATGATATAAAGTATGCTTTCTTGATTATGGCGTTAGTTTGTAGCCTAGAAATCAACAAGAAGGTCCACAAGTTTCAACTCGGTTTGGGTTTTCAATTACACAAGAAACATTCTCTTTTTTGGTACGATTTCAGAGAATTCCTTATCCAAGAGATGCTCAACTAGATAGAAAAATACCAACATCAATGGAGGTTCATGTTCTCGTCCTTTCTCACACATATGTTCTTGCTTCAGAATCCTGACTTCTTCTAGAAGTATTTAGGGGTCTCAATTTTTGATGAAAACCAAAGGAGGAAGTCAGCTTCCACATGGAATCCCCTTCTCTCTATGACATTTGATTATTACACATTTTTCAAATTATTTCTTATATCTAATTTTGTAGGACTTAAGAGGAGACAACATTGTCTTACAGTTAAACTTGGACAAAACTAAGCTCATGCATAACTTCACTCCAAAGTGTGACTAGTTTCTAGGTGAATATTTCATGTTTGTTCGATTGTGTGGCTTCCCTAGAGAGCCATTATGACTTTCCACATGTCTTAAAAACCAAGTACTAGCACTTGAAGTATTCTGCTAGGTATCAATTATCGACATCACCTTTCCCGATGGAAAGGCAAAGAAGAAGGTATTTTTTAGCTTCCCGATGAGATTCAAAACCGTAGTCATGGCTAAGAGAAAGACTAAAAAAATACTAGAAGAAAAGCTAGATCATCTGGGGTTGGTATAGATTTTTGATAAATGGAATTAAAACCTCGATGATGACTTGCCAGAAAAATATGTCAAAGTGACACAATACCCTTGGCCTTATTAAGAGAAGTGTTAGAATTCAGTGTCAGATGTAGATGAATTTATTGTCAACCTAGCTTATATCCCTACTGAAGGTGGTTGGCCTCCATGGTTCAAATTCTACCACCCGACTCGATAGTATGATAAAATGAAAAAGATGGGTACTACTCTCCACAATAATTTGATAAAGAACTATGTCTAGAAGGAAGAGAAGGTCAATGATTTGTATATATATTGTCAAAAGACCTAACGTACTGAGGCCCCTTATGACACCAAGGAAATGGATGACAAGTTTGACAAATAATGGAATAACGAGCATCCAAATTCTGATGAGAGTGGTGAAAAAGATTCAAGTTTAGAAGAAGTTGAATCATAGTCAGATCAAGGAGAAGAACCAGAAATGGAGGCACAAGATGCCTCGGTGCAACAAAAGGGAATTTTTTTAAGAAACCCAACAAGGTCTCCTCCAATTTATAGGTTAACATATCGTGTATGAGGTCTTCAGTAACTTGCACTTAGACATCAAGGAGGACACAAGCAGCCCAACCACAACAATTTGAAACCATAGTGGTAGATGAATCACTGCCAATGAAGTATTAGTGAACCGAGGCACCATCAAGAGAGTGTTCATAGGATCCTAAGGTAAGTGAAGTGATGGAAACAAACCAGGGACCACAGTGCTCCACATCACAGGTATCTTTCGCTCCCTCTTCTCTAGTTTCACAAACCTTAGTCATCCCTATTGTGTCTGCAACACCTCTTGTTTCATACGATGAACAATACATTTCAGCCTCTATTTCAATGATCATGGGGGGTTTCAAATAGTTCTCTCATGGAGACCCATTAGCCCTTACTCCTTTGTGGAACCTCACACCATTCACCTTGTCCCATTTTGCATCCCAAAGCCTCTCACACTTTGCCTCTTCTACCTTCATCGATACATCTCCTTCCATCACAATGTTCGATCCAATCCACTCTTCCCAACAAATAGAAACCATCGTGAATTGACTTCCTTCAATTCCTCCTACTGGTCCACAATTAGAGCATTGGATTATCCTTCCTTTCTCACCTTAGATAGTTAGTGTACCAAATAAAAATTCTTGATACCACCATCCTTTCATTTCCCTTTTCCCTTCCTCTCAGTGCACCTTTAGCAGGCAGACTCACTAGGTTGCCCTTTGAATTCTTATCAGAAGGTGAAAAAACTAGGAAGGCATGAGCAATTAGAGCCCAACAAATAAAATTTCTAAGAAGATAGCGAAGCCAAGCTTACAAACTATTTTTAATAAGGTTGAGAATTTGATACATTTTGTGACTATGTGTCCAACTATCAACAAGCCACGAGAAGAAATGCAACCAGATGACTACAACATGTACATCGTCAGGCTTGATTAAAGAAAATCCCAACATCAAGACAAGGTGGAGCTTATGGAAGAAACATAGTAGGTGGTGACCCAAAAAATTTCTTAAGTTTGGTTGTCAGCTAAAGAAAATAGAAGAAGAGAGGATAGAGTTGAGATTTTTCTTGCCAAGGAAAAGGCTAGGGAGGTTGAATTTAAGTGCTTATCCCAAAAAAAGTAGACAAAAAAAGAAAATCTCTGAGAAGAACTTGTGAAGTTTCAATCCCTCGATCCTAGTTTAATCGTTGAGCTGCAACAAAAGAACCAGAGTATCAAGACCAGCTAGAAAAATTGGGTGAAGAAGTGTGACAAGAGGATAAGGATTTCCATTGCCAATGTGCTCAACTAGAGAAGAAAATGCAATAAAAAGATGCAGATTTCAAGATCCATGATGCCCAATTGAATAATGGGATTATATAACTAAGGTCTTTCTTAGAGCAAGAAGAAGAAAATAAGGAGCGAGTCGAGGCTAGCTCACTCACAAAATCATGGATCTGTAGGGACACCTCACCACAGTAAACCAAATGGTTGTGGAGCTCACACATGATATAGAGAAAAGGAATGCATAGATTGTCCTATTGAAGAGATATGGCTCACCCTCTATTGATCAAATAGACCTTCTTTCAATAGCCCAGTAGTTATATGTCTCATATTGGGAAACAGTGAAGACTTTCTACATAAATCTATAGCCAACACTTTGATTTATGTCAAAAGCAATAGTCTTGGGTAGAGAGTCTCTTGAGCCGATAGGGCAATTCCCTCAGTCCATCACTGAAAGAGGTCCAGAGGCTAGGATATTATTGGATAGGCTTTATCAGCTCCTAGATGAAGTATTGGGAAGTGTATGGATTGAAGACAAAAGGGTTGTTTCTAGAACAACTAACAAGTTCATCCATTTCCACACAACTATCCTTCATGTTGATGAATGTGACACCAAATTGGATCAGATCATGAGTAGCATGCAGGCTAGGTTTTGTCACCTAACTCAAATTGGCTTACCATCTTCATTTTTTGAAGATGAATCAATGGCCATAGTGGAGCATATTGTAACAAAGATCAAAGAGAAATAATAGGATGCGTCTGCCTTTCAAAATCTCAGTCAACCCCTTGTTGTAGGAGATATTGAGAGAGTCACTAATTCGATCACACAACTTCTTTTTCAACTTGAGTCCTAGGCTGGTATATTTTCAGAACTTCCTTACAAATAATTGATCTATCTACATCAAGCACAAGAAGGTTTGTGTGACATATTGACTCCATCCATGGATGAATTGTCATCCCTTCCGACCGCCCTCTCTAAGCTTTGTTCTTGTCGCTTGATGGATAAGTCTCTGGTCTACAAACCAAGAATTTTGGGTTCCTCATTCTACAAGCTAAATGCCCTTGATAAGTTGCCAAAATATCTAAACATAAAATTCCCAAGCTCCCTTCGGGTGATTTTATTTTTCTTAAGTACTAGCCACACCCTCTCTTTAAAAATGAACATTGGTCTCCTCTCGCAAAGGCTTATGCAAATATAACCACTTTTCAGTTGAGTGCTCCTCGCAAGATGTCCTTCTGCTTTTCAAAAACTTGCATCATGCTTCCATGTGTGAGCAATTCACAAACTTCAGTGCTTCTTTCCATCGCTCTCCTTTCAGGCCCCAACCACATGTTGTAGACACATAAATATGACCTAGACCCACAAGCTCTTCTTCTAACCCTAATTAGGACATTTTAATTATGTCCCTGACTCACTCCCAATTATTAATTAGATAATTCTTAATTATTTAATCAATTCATGTCCCTTTTTATTCTTCTTGATTATTAAATAAATAATTTTTATTTATTTATCTAATGTGTCACTAATTGTCTAAAGTCCTCTTATAATTAAATAAATTTCTTAATTTACTTATTTAATTATGTCACTAATTAAGTCCTTTTCTTCCTAAAATTAAATAAGTTCTTATTTATTTAATCCACCTTCCACTATAATTAAATAATTGTATTTAATTATCTAATTATTCATTAGCCTCTTCTCTCCTAAATTAAATAAATTTTATTTATTTAATTTGGTCCACTTCCCTAAAATTTAAATTAAATCTCTATATTTAATTTAAAAGGTTCTATTTGTCACATTCCTCTAATAATTAAATAATATCTCTATTATTTAATATTCCACCTAAATTAAATAACCTTTTATTTTTTAATTTCTTCTAAATCTTATTTATTTAAAATAAGTCCCAGCACCTAAATTAAATACTTTTATTATTTAATTTCCCCTCTTTTATTGTGCTCATTTTAAATAAATTTATTTATTTAAAATAAGTCTCATTTAAATTCCCTCCTTTAGTAAATAATTTAATTTAAATTATTTACTGTCACATGACCCCACCCTTTTTGAATTAAAATAATTTTTAATTCAAAAATTCAACATCTTCTCTTAAATCAAATAATTTTAAGTTATTATTTGATTCCCCAATGACCCCATTTTTTGTGCCCAAAATATTTTGTCACAAGTTTTGTCAGCCATTGATTTGATTTTCTAAAAATCAATCTTAACCCTTTATTTCGAATCTGACCTAATGTTGCCCTAACCCTAATTGTGGGTTGCTTTATTGAATCTCGTCCATTGATTCTAGGGCATTTACTAAATTTCAATCTTGGCCATTCACACAAAATTGCCTCTTCTATAAAAGAGCAATTTTGGTCTCATTTTGAACATCTTGCATTGTCATATTTTAGAAATCTCTTATCATCTGAAATTTTTGACATTTTAGCTCTTGCATTTTAGATAATCTTACTTTTATCATTGTTAGTTTCATTTGGCATAGCATTTTAGATTTTCATTTGACATAGCTTAGACATTAGAGATGCTTAATACTTGCAGTAGGGCATAGAATTGTAGTTAGGTTATTCAAATCCTTCAATATTTGTTTAGGGCTTGTCATTTTTATTGGCTTGCTCTTCACAAATCTGAGGGAAAACAACAATTTATTTCAAAAAATTAAGGTTTAATGGAGGTTAGTCATGGAGGATGAAGACAATCTATAAGATTGTTCATCTATTCCTTTGCACTCCATTGTCTACTTTGGGTTTCATGTTCTACATGTTACATTGGTGAAACCAACATTTCTTTTAACACGTTTTTGCAGGTTATAGTACGGATTTTTCGTCATTTTTTTTTGTAGGTTAGGATACCGATTTTTCAGAATTTTTTTTTTGCAGGTGTACCGAACGATGCATATGATAGTTTATGTGATGTAAATGACATTTTGAGCCGCATCTGCCTTCTAAAGCGCCACATATGCTCTGTCAAGTTGCATTTGCATCCCCAAATGACACATTCGATGAATTGAATCACATCTATAAACCAGAAAGCCGCATATGCCTTCCCGAGCTGCATTTGACCTGTCGCGATGCATCTACAAGGTGAAAATTTTATTTTTGATTTCATTTTTCGGTTTTCACTCTTTCTTGGTTTGATAGCTTAGAGGTTTGGGTTACTAATTTTTGTTTTCAGCTTGTGGCAAGGAGTCTAACGATTTTTACTTGTTCATTTTATAAATCTTAAACAAATTTGCATTTTACATTCATGGGTTAAAATAAACATGCATGCATACTCATTGGGCTAAAAAGAACACAACTTGCATTACAACTCATTGGCTTAAAATGAATCTGCATTTTCATAGCATTGGGTTAAAATGAATCTTTAGTTAGCTCACACTACAGATGGTTAAAATGAACCCCATGTCTGCTTTTCTTTCAAGTTTGTGATACACATTTCGATTTGGGCTTAAAATGAACACCATGCAAGTGTGAGTTAGGATATTCATGTTCCACTTCTTGTTTTTAAACAAGGATCAATTGAACTATTTATATTCTAATTTTCTTTTGTTGAACCTTAGAACACTGGGCCTACTTTGGTGGGAAAAAGTACTCACCCCAAAGTGACTCAAATTAGGAGCGCGCTAAAGCCAAGTGATGCCCAACAGGAATATAAATTTTAATGTTAAGGAAAACTTAGCATTACGAAAGTTCCTACAGACAAGCAATTGATTCCCCAGTACCCTTGTGGTGCTTCAAAACCTAAAAATTTAACCTCTATAGACTGGGATGATAATGCCTTTCGCGTGGCCTTTTGAATTGGTGCCCGAATTAAATCCTTTGTTTTAGTAAGCCAAAAACCTTCTATTCTTTCATACAACAACAATCGTTGTGATGACACCCGCACCTGTGCAGTTCTTAGTAGAGATGATCAATCTGCCATGGGAGTTTCATGGAGGTTGGAAGCTTGGTTTAACTGAGAAGTGAGTGCACTGTAAGGGGGAGCCTGTGGGGCCAAGCTTCTGAATTCATCTGCTAAGGATATGTAGTTAGTGGGATCCAAAAGAATACTGTCCATACAACCATAAGATTTTGTAAAATGACTTCTATGTGGTTGATTTCTTTTTACAACACCATGTATTTGCCAACTGCTTTGAGAGAAAAAAACATCAAACTGGTTCAAATTCAAAACAAACATTGTCAAACTGAATCGGCCTAAATTTTCTTGCAACACATTTGGAATATTGAACTGCAACTGCTTAGTCAAAAGCCGCATTTGTTCTGTTAAACCACATTTGAGAAATACAATACCGCATTTGAGCAATATAGAGCCGCATCTTCTATCCTCGGTCGCATTTGCAAACCCCTAAAATGCATTCGCTATTTCATAACCTATAGGCTACACTTGAGCCACATTTGATCACCTGTGAGCTGCATTCACCTTAGTAAGCCACATTTCCTCACCAGTAAGCCTAATTTGCCAGAACATGCTGCATTCTCTGTTGACCCACATTTTCCAGAATTGATTCCTGCAACGCAAGTGCCCTTACAGACTGCATGTGATAACTAGAAAGCTGCATTCGCTATTAAGGGCCTTATTTTCTTATTATTGTGCCACATTTGATATCTTGAGCCGCATTTGCCTACCTGTTAAACATTTCTAGAATTGTTTCCTGTGAACACACTGTCAAGCCGCATTCATTGTTACGAGCCGCATTTTCATTTCTGTACCGCATTTTCCAGAGTGAGCCGCATGTACTCTATCAAACTGCATTTTCCAAAATTTAAAAACAATATGCTCACTATCAAAATCAAAATCCAAAATTAATTCCATCAAGTCCATCCTTTTTATTTATGTCAAAACCAAATACTATTTTCTCAACTTCCCTCATTATACACATCATTATTAGGATCATCATAGGTTTCCAATTGCATTTGACTAGTTGCGTTGTTAGTTTTACCATCTCCTTAGACACTCACTTTGCAGATTTTAGGAATACACTCCTTACCATCTATTTTCAAGACTTTATCTTCAAAAGTAGGTTATCATTGGACCCAATTACCCTTAGTCATTTAGTCAAAACTTTTGTGAATTGTTTCCCACTCAATACTCTAGTGTGGAAACTTCACTTTGTCCTCTTTTTTAGTCCTATTATGGTCCATTGATTTTCCTAACCTGAAACATTGCAAGCACTTTTTTTGTTCAAGTAGTCATCTCCTTAGATTTCTCAATAGTGATTGCATCTTACGCTCCATTTAGTTGCATATCATTAGCCTCCTCATTTTAGTATCATACCATTTTGCATCCACAAACCTTTAGTCTCCTTTCAATATCATTTGCATTTCATTCCTTATCTTCAAAAAAGCCCAAAAACATAGTGTCATATTTAAGTCATTCTCCATCATCATCCCAAAGTTGAGAAAAAATTTTTATGGTTGAAACTAGATTACGAAAAAAGAGAAGACTCATGGATTCTTTTGGTCAAGACCCCAATTTTCCCAATTTTACCAATGACATGAAGTTATTCCCTAGTAACATGAACACTCTTTCTAATGACATGGGAAATTCTACAATCAATCCTTTCAGTGAGATATGTATTCCACACAATCCCTTTGAACAATTTGTCCGTAGAGACCAAAATGGAGAAGTTTTTGAAGAAGACATACAAGTTGCTACCCAAAATCTAGAAGTGGCCTCTTTTGTGGAATAATTAGTCCTAAATGACTCATCCAAATATTTAGCCATGCTACTTGACCAAGGGGCTAAGTTACCAAAAGGATTTGACCTCAACACTATTAGAGCAACATCTCCAAATCACCAATCACACAATACTTCCATGGGAGCCTCTCCACAAAACACCATTAACACCATCAATACTACCTCCCTTGGTCATGCTACTACCATAACCCATGCAACTACCACAACCAATGTAGCTACCATAACCAGTGCAGCTACCACAACTAATGTAGCTACCACAACCAACACAACATCCATTGGAGGACCATCTACCCAAAACAACACCACATCACAATTCATCTCCCAACAAACAACCACTAATCCTTCACAAAAATTTTGATCAACAATGGGTGCAACTACCTCAAACCTTTTTGGAAATTCATATAATTCCATGGGTACATCAAAAAACTTGTTAGGAGGCCCATCAAATACTATGGCAACTAACTCATTGAATCCTTTTGGGAGAAATAAATGAAGAGTTACCATTCAAGGACCCCAACCTAATTATTCATAGGTTAATACCAACATTCCTTTGAGACAAAACACTAACACTAGTCAAGGCCATAATTTATTATTTGGTCAAGCCAATCAAGGCACCCAATCTTTTACTCCATTTCGACATCAACATACTCAATGTCAAAAAGGCCCACAAATTCAATCCAACATGGCAGGATCTAAAATCCCCACATATGCTAATCAAGTGCATACACAACAATGTAACCCCAATCAATACACTCATTTTCAACAACCACACAATCAGAAAACTAACTTTGCTCACCAACAACACATTCCAAACCAACATATCTCATCACAACAAGTGGGCAACCAATCCATACCTCTCACCAGCATGTGTGATGCTACCAACAACCCCATTGTAGAAGCACTCACACTCCAACTTGCTGCTCTTCAAACACAAGTAAAGACCTTGCAACCATCCAGCAAAAAATCTTACATGTCACATGATTTGTGTCCTTATCCGTTCGATACAACCTTGTGCATGCCACCCTTTCCTCATGGATACAAAGGCAAAAAAAAACCCATTGAACACATATGAGAATTCACCACTAGATGCATTGAAATTGCATATGAACAAACCTATCTTATGAGAATTTTCTCTAGAAGCCTCATAGGACATGCACTAGACTGGATAAAAACATGGGATGAATTGGCAAACAAATTTGTTGAAAATTATTCCTATAACATTGACAAAGACATCGACATCACCTCCTTATGCAAACTTACCCAAGAGGATGCAAGAGAGACCTTCATTCCATTTTTCCAAAGATGGAGAACCTTAGCAAACATATGTCTGGTCGAAATACCTGAAAAGGAGAAAGTTACCGTGTTTGTTCAAAATCTCCTAGGACCACTAAGATATGGCTTACAAGTACATTGTTGCACCAGCTTTGTTGACCTTGTTGAAAAAGGTGTTCAACTTGAAAAAGCCTTAATCACTAAAGGCAAATTGAAATATGGTGGCAAAACCATCAATGCCACCACAAATAATAACCCAAGTAACTCAAATGACAAAACCAAATACTAGGTTAAGAACAAACATATCACCAATGATGGTGTGGTTGATGCAAAAACTGTCAATTCAATAGTTCATGTACTCACCATCAAAGGAGTAGAAAATAAAAATGCACCTATAACTACACCGACACCAACTGCAAATGCTATCCAAAGCCATCCTACTCAAACTAATCAAAGACCTTTGCACTAACTACGACAATTCCAAAAACATACATACACCCCTTTGGGTGAACCTATTGAAATTGTCTTGAAGAAACTTCTTCAAAATGGTGTAATAACATTGGAAGAACCTAAAACTTATGACCCTGGTCAGTTCAGGCTAGCATGGTTGGATGATAATGCATTTTGTGATTTCCATCATGCCAAACGGCACAAAACATCCTCTTTTCATCAATTGTGAAATCCGGTGCAAGACCTCATTGAGAACCACACCATTGAGCTAGGTGGTCAATCCTTCACATCTAATGCGGATCACACTATACACAAAAATCCACTGCAAGATCATGGTAAAGCTTCCTCGTCTGGCACAAACAATCAGGCCAACCACATCTGTTCGACCTACAGTACTACCCATTTTGCATATAGTTACCCTGATGGTACCATTATTAACAATCTTTGCACTGCTGATGAAGATGAATGTGTTAATACCATTTCCATTAAAAAAGACCCGGAATGCAATGTGACAATGTGTAAAGGCAAGATCACTATCCCAGGTCCTTCAGCACGTCAGCCTAAGATCACCATACCTAGTTCATCTGCCAAACAGTCAACACCCAAACCAGAGTTCAACATCATTGAGCAAGTGAATAAAACACCTACTTAGATATCCATTCTCGAACTAATCCATATTTCACCCATACACAAAGCCATCTTGGATAAAGTCTTACAAACGTCATCCATCCCAACCAACATTGATTTCAACCACTTTAAGACTATGGTCAGATACCTAAATTCACCTCATCACATCACCTTTTCGTACAACAACTATTCCTCGCCTAGACCATCGCATAATGATGCCCTTCACATTGAGGTTTTTGTCCACAAACACAAGGTTAGACAAGTCTTGGTAGATGGTGGAGCAGGATTGAACATTTTCTCCTTAAAATTGGTTTAGGCTCTTGGTTTCTCTAATGCATGTGTAGATGCTAGCAAGAACATCATCATCAAGGCATACGATGATAAAGAATGCACTTCTAAAGGCGTCATTACAATTCCACTTCGGGTGGGACCAATTATCATAGACACAACATGCCAGGTCCTGGATCATGATATACACTACAAAATATTAGTTGGTCAACCCTGTATTCATGCTCTAAAGGCCACTCCATCAACATACCACAAATGCTTAAAATTCCCTTTTCATGGAACTGAGATCACTATCCCAAGAGATCCCGATCCTTTTCAATACTGTACCAACTTGTGAACTACTTGTTGAGCACCAAGTACCCATCAATAGAGAGGCCTCCACTTCCACTTCATCCAAATATATCGATCCATCCACACTCACAAAATCTCCCATTCCATCAACTTCTGCTACACCATCTTTCTCAGCCTCCATCCCAAGTAAATATATTTAGATCCAAGACATTGGATGTGGAGAGTTCAAGTTGAATACAACTTATTGTATCACCACAATACCTAAGCCACAAAAAATATATGGTAGACCATGTTTTGCAATTGAGCCCAAAACATCTTTCAACGTTCCACCAAAAAGCGTTTTCACATTGTGGGGCGATATGGGTAATGAAGTCATCGATGACATAGCTAACTAGATCTACAGAGAAACAAAAGAGTTACCCCTACTACCAATACATCTTTATGGAAGAGGCTATTAGATATGTAAGGCACTAGGTTTTGACGACACAAGTGGCCTTGGAAAGGATGGCAATGGATAGAGGGAACCTATCATAATAAAAGCAAAACCAAGGTACATGGGGCTAGGGTTTAGACAACTCAGAACTGACGATCAATGTACATATGAATTTTCAAGTAAGGACGTAATGGTGATAGAAAGTGTCGAGACAAGCAAAGAATCCATTATTGAAAATGACTCAAATGAATGGGAATGGGGATTAGACAAAACCCTAGGTGACTATGACATTGACGGACTTTTCCTGGAACCTGGTCAAATTCCCTTTGAAGAAAGATTCTAACAAAAATTTATCACCCACTCTGTTGACTGACATTCTTAAAAGAAAGAATGGAAAAGCACTCCTTGGAACCTAGAAGAACACAAGGTGTCGTCAAAATCACCCACATCATTCCCCCCTCATTCCCAAACCCACCCATGAGCCTAGCATGCCTGAACCTACTATCCACACCTCTGAAGCTCCAAGTACTAGTCATGATGTGGATAGTTTTATCCCCTATTATGACTTTGAATTCAACTCATCTGACTTTGAATATGGGCCATTCATTGCATCTGACACAAAATTTGAAATTGACAACTTTTCCTTCGCCCTTGAGGATTCAGTTGCTAAACTTTCTGCATCATCCCCATCCTTTACCAACATTGATAATGGGATTTCACTTGTCTATCCACAATTGATCGACTGGGACCAACAAGAGCCACCAGTAATGGACATGTTTCAGAATGATAAGGCCATAGAAGAATTCATGGGACTCAGAGAAGGCATACAATGGGGAGATCACAAAACAAGGTTCTCCATTGGCCTAGATTGTACGACTTACTTCGGGGAGACTGTACAATCCTCTAGTCGCAAAAATATAGTGAATAATTCACAAAAATAAATGTCTTTAGGTGAAAACCACAAGGCACCTTTTGATAGTAAAATAGTAAAAACAAAGGACGTATCCAAAGGTGATAACCTCCCTGAGGTGCCTAAGGATAGAGGATTGGAATTTCTCCCCGTGACATGAGAAAAATCAGCCATGCTCATTGAAGACACAATGGAAGTTAACATAGCCACACCAGAGAATCCCAAAATGATTCTCTTGGCCGCATCATTGTCAGAGGAAGAAAAACTTGAATTTCAACAATTCTTCACAAACAGGAAAGTTAACTTCGCATGGTCATATGCTGGCATGCCAGGCCTTGATCTTGAATTGGTTATGCATCATCTTCCTCTCATCCGAGGAATCAAACCAGTTAAGAAAAAGTTACATAAGATGCATCCACAAAATACACTCCTGGTAAAAGCTGAACTAAAGAAATTACTAGATGAAGGGTTTATAAGATCAATAGATTATGCTGATTGGATTTCCAACATTGTCCCAGTCATGAAGCCAAATGGACAAATCCCTATCTGCATGGATTTCAGGGATCTGAACAAGGCTTGACCAAAGGATGACTTTTCCCTACCAAACATAGACATGATCGTTGATCTCACAACAGGGTACAAGATGCTATCCCTCATGGATGGTTTCTTAGGATATAACCAAATCCGAATTGCAATAGAAGATTAGCATAAAACGATATTCACCTACCCATGGGGAACATACTATTGGAATATCATGCCTTTTGTCCTAAAGAATGCAGGTGCCACTTACCAGAGAGCCATGACAACAATATTTCATGACATGATGCATATCCTAATGGAGGATCATGTAGATGACCTATTGGCCGAATCTTTGACAAGGAAAGATCATCTTAGGGTCTTGGATAAAAATTTTAAATGGCTAGAAGAATACAAGGTTCATTTGAACCTGAGGAAATGTGTCTTTGGAGTCACTTCCGGCAAGCTATTGGGCTACATAGTTTCACAAAGAGGCATAGAGGTTGACCCAACAAAAGTAAAAGCAATCATAGACATGCCTCCACCAAAGGGAATCAGTGAGTTGAGAACTCTACAAGGAAAATTGCAGTCAATCTGCCACTTCATTGCACAGTTGGTAGACAATTGTCAAGCATTTCAATATCTATTACGCAAAAGTATTCCTTTTGTATGGATGGGCAACTACCACATAGCCTTTAAAAAAATTAAAGAATATCTATTAACACCACAAGTGTTAATGCCACCTATTTAGGGCAAGTCGTTGATCTTGTATGTCTCTGCAATGACAAATGCACTAGGGGCATTATTGGCACAAAATGACCATGAAGAAAAATAAAGATCCATATACTGCATCAGTCACACACTAATTGGATATGAGCTCAACTACACAACCATTGAATGGGCATGCCTTGCAATCATCTTTACAATGCAGGAACTAAGAAACTATATGGTAAGTCATCAGACACATTTGATAGCAAAGATTGACCCATTAAAATATCTCCTGAGTCGTGTGGCATTGACAGGGTGCTTGGAAAAGTGGGTCATGATTTTAAGTGAGTATGACATATATTATGTGGAGTGTAAGGCTATAAAAGGTCAAGTAATAGCCGATCAACTTGCAGACGCACCAATCTAGGCTACCCACCCATTCATAGTTGATTTTCCTGATGAGTCTATTTTTCATGTCGAACCTGCATTACCATGGAAGCTATACTTTGATGGGTCCCACACTGGTCATGGCTTAGGATCTGGCATCCTATTCATCACACCACAAGGGGATTCAATTCCTAAATCATTTTGGATCACTTTCCCTTGTACAAATTATATGGCAGAATATGAGGCATTGGTCATAGGTCTCAAGATAGCAATTAAATGAAAAATATAGACATTGCTCATATTCGAAGATTCTCATTTGGTCATCAACCAAGTCACTGATGACTATGACACAAAATATGAGAAGTTGATTCCCTATAAATGAATGGTGGATAGTTTCCTGATGTATTTCAAAATGATTGCATTTGAACAAATCCCAAGAACATAGAATAAAGCAACCGATGCAATGCCTACCATTTGATCTCTCCTAGATATCCCTAAGAATGTGTCACAATTTGAATTCTTAGTGGAATAGTTGTTGATGCCTGCATATGATATTCCAGAGTCAGAAATGGTGTGAGAGATTGTTGGTCCCAGTTCACCTTGGTATCAGAACATATATGACTATCTTAAATCCCAAACCCTCCCACCAAACCTGTCCAACAACCCAAGAAATTCCTTCATCCGAAAAGTGGCTAGACATACCATCATCAGCGACACCTTATATTGTCATGGCTCTGATAACACACTTCTTTGTTGTCTCGACACTAATGAAGCCGAAACAAATTAATGAGAAGTACATGAGGGTATATGTGGATCTCATTCGATTGGTCCAATGCTAGCTAGGAAAGTCACCAGATTGGGGTACTACTAGCCGACATTAGAAAAAGATGCTCTTCAGTTTTTTAGAACATGTGGGAAATTCCAGGTGCATAGTGACCTAATTCATGCACCTGCACAGGAATTGAGACCGATCACTTCTGCATGGCCTTTTGCACAATGGGGACTCAACCTCATGGGAAAGATCCACCCATCCTCTTCTAACAGCCATAAATTCATAATCACCACCACTGAGTACTTTATTAAGTGGATCGAAGCCATCCCTCTCACTTACATCACTAGTAAGAAAATATCCAAGTTTATTCTGAAATACATCATTTGCCGATATGGTGTTCCAAAATCCATCATCATAGATAACAATAGTCCATTAAAAAATTAGGACATTCGTGAACTCTGTTCACAATTCCACATCCAACATCATTTCTCCACCCCATATTACGCACAAGGTAACAGTCAAGTTGAGGCATCAAATAAAACAATTCTTCACATTTTGAAGAAGACCATCAATGACACTAGCCGGGATTGGCCCGTATAACTCAATCCTACTTTATGGGCCTACCAAATTAGCATTCACACACCCACTGAAGCCACTCCATTTTCTCTTGTCTACGGATCTGAGGCCATATTGCCCATCGAGGTCAAAATTCCTTCTCTTCGGGTCTCTTTGAAAGGAATGATTGATGATGAAGAGTATAGATAGTCTCGCCTGCATGAGCTAGAAATGTTACAGGAAAGACGAAAAAATACCTTAAATCACTTACAGGCATATCAAAATTGTCTCTACCAAAGCTACAACAAAAGAGTAATGGTAAGAAAATTTGAAATTGGTGACTTAGTTCTAATTCAAAACCTAAAAAATCAGGCTGACCATGAAAAGGCTAGAAAATTCGAGGCTAATTGGCTTGGTCCTTACATTATTACTGCCGCATTTGGTTATGGAGCTTATCAGTTGGCCACACCTGATGGAGAACAATTGATAGAGCCTATCAATAGCTTACATCTGAGAAAGTTCTACACATAGCATCAGAGCTTGGCAAAAAACCTAAAAATTCCAAAAATTTGAAAAATACAAAAAATTGTCCCTTGATGAAAATCTGGCAAACAAACGTCTTGGTAACATCAAAAAAATAAAAAAATTGCAAAAATAGTAAAAATAAATAAATTCGTCCAATAGTGAAATCCTGGCAAACAAGCACTTTGGATAGGTACCATGGTGAAAACTTGGGAAACAGGCTCCACGTGTAGTCAACCATTGCTTCGCCATCTACTGTTACTCTAATTGACCCTTGTCCACTTTCCATAATCACGACAACCTGACATTCATGACATTCATCCTAAGTCCTATCAATTTCGACCATGGTTAGCATTTGGTTTACATCATCCCTTGCATAGCTGTGCCTTTAGTCTTATGTCCACATATCTCCATATCATTGGACTCGAGTAGTCCCTGATTTGTCTAGGGATAGACGTTATCATGTAACAGTGGGTGTCACACATGATCCGACATTCGTAAAAAGTCCTGAAAAATCTTTAAAATATGAATTTTTTTTGATAAAATCCTAAAAATCGTATAAAGTCCTAAAAAAAGACATAAAAATTGAAAAATGTCCTGACAAAATGCAAAAGCATCCAAATCAATGTCAAAATCCAAAAATAGAGTAAAAGTAATATCTTGTCAGTCCATTCAATCACGTCAATCAATCTTTGTCATTTGTCTGAACTACGTTGTCTCTACGCATTTGCTACGTAGGCAAGATTCATTTTTGAATCCCTGAGACATTAGGTCAATCTTTCTAGGTTTGTCAAAATAAAATCATGATTCAAACTTGTGTCCTTTGGACAAGGTCATTGGCCGT
This sequence comes from Sequoiadendron giganteum, assembly GCA_007115665.2. Taxonomy (NCBI): domain Eukaryota; kingdom Viridiplantae; phylum Streptophyta; class Pinopsida; order Cupressales; family Cupressaceae; genus Sequoiadendron; species Sequoiadendron giganteum. The sequence goes on along the minus strand of CM021100.1, from coordinate 372,092,972 downwards.
GTCAAACTATGAGGTCTCTGAGTGCACAACGTAGGAAAGGCCATCAATCAATGAGCCCCTGAGGCCACACGAGGTCAATCCATTAGGGTTCATGGCACATAATTTTCACACACGTCAAGTTTTCTTCAAATCAAGAAAAATCTTCCATGAATCTTGAGCAAGCAATCTATCAATAGTTTGTTTTCATCAGCAATCTCGATCAATTCAACATATCAACAATGGCATGTAATCAATTCTATCAAGACAATTGAACCTAGCAAACCTTTGGGTTCTTCTTCAGATGTGTCCTTCTGAAGAGAAAATTTCATCATTTCTTTATGCTTTTGGATGCGTCCTTCCTAAGCATTGTCCTCATCATTTGGCATTTCGATGGATTCCCTTAACTTGGAAAATTGATCTCCTAGATATCAACGTCATTCAAGATGTGTCCTTCCTAAATTTGATATTGGTCGACAGTTGGCAACCTTGATCTTAAAACACTTGGCAAGTACATGACACTTGTCTTTGGCCTTTTCATCATGTTACTAGTTTTTCAACGAGATCCCGACAACAGGATTTAGAGAAACTACGATGTCTAATGACGTTGTCTTATCTTTTGACACTCATTTTACTAGTTTCTTAGAGATGTCCTAACTACGAGATTTAGAAAACAATGATATATCATGATGGTGGGATTATTTTTTTTCTTTTGGCAATCATGTTGCTAGTTTCTCGAGGATGTCCTGGAAATAGGATTTAGAGAAGCAACGACGTTTCATGGTTTTTCCTTGTCTTTTTTTGCTTGCGGTTGGTTATGACAAAAGGACTTGGGCAATTGTGCTCTTAGTATGAGTTATGATCATCCTTGTCTAGGACTGCTTGTCTTACATGACGGTGCAATCTTGCACACCTTGGTTTATGTCATATCATGGTGTTTATTGGCCATTTCAATAATCAGCCCAATGATGATTAAAGAGTAATAAATATTAAAGTCCTATGGTAAATGTTGAAGGATTTGATCTAGGAACTAACATGCATCTCATATAGGCATTGCATTCATATCATCATCCATATATTTTACTAACACTTTCTTGTTCCGTCGTCTTCTAGTCTTCTCATCCATTTCGAGAGCACACCCATGTTCTTGGAACCCGTCTGTCCTCCCGAGGGGGCATACCGCAACCCTCCTCGTCATTCTTCCTCATCCTATTTTGCACTGGGGCATATGTTTTGACTTATTTTCTTTGCCACAATGCGACAGGCTGCATTATGACAAAGAGGGAAAAATGTAGACACATAAAAATGACCTAGACCCATAGGCTCTTCTTCTAACCCTGATTAAAATATTTTAATTATGTCCCTAACTCACTTTCAATTATTAATTAGATAATTTTTAATTATTTAATTAATTCATGTCCCTTTTTATTCTTCTTGATTATTAAATAAATATTTTTTATTTATTTATCTAATGCGTCACTAATTTTCTAAATTCCTCTTATAATTAAATAAATTTCTTAATTTACTTATTTAATTATGTCACTAATTAAGTCCTCTTCTTCCTAAAATTAAATAAATTCTTATTTATTTAATCCACCTTCCACTATAATTAAATAATTATATTTAATTATCTAATTATTTATTAGCCTCTTCTCTCCTAAAATAAATAAATTTTAGCTATTTAATTTGGTCCACTTTCCTAGACTTTAAATTAAATCACTATATTTAATTTAAAAGGTTATATTTGTCACATTCCTCTAATAATTAAATAATATCTCTATTATTTAATATTCCACCTAAATTAAATTATTATTTAATTTCCCCTCTTTTATTGTGCTCATTTTAAATAAATTTATTTATTTAATATAAGTCTCATTTAAATTCCCTCCTTTAGTAAATAGTTTAATTTAAATTATTTACTGTCACATGACCCCACCTTTTTTGAATTAAAATAGTTTTTAATTCAGAAAGTCAACATCTCCTCTTAAATCAAATAATTTTAAATTATTATTGATTCCCCAATCACTCCGTTTTCCGTGCCCAAAATGTTTTGTCACATGTTTTATCAGCCATTGATTTGATTTTCTAAAAATCAATCTTAACCCTTTATTTCAAATCTGACCTAATGTTGCCCTAACCCTAATTGTGGGTTGCTTTATTGAATCTCGTCCATTGATTCTAGGGCATTTACTAACTTTCAATCTTGTCCATTCACACAAAATTGCCTCTTCTATAAAAGAGTAATTTTGGTCTCATTTTGAACATCTTGCATTGTCATATTTTAGAAATCTCTTATCATCTGTCATTTTTGACATTTCAGCTCTTGCATTTTAGATAATCTTACTTTTAGCATTGTTAGTTTCATTTGGCATAGCATTTTAGATTTTCATTTGACATAGCTTAGACATTATAGATGCTTAATAGTTGTAGTAGGCCATAGTATTGCATTTAGGTTATTCAAATCCTTCAATATTTGCTTAGGGCTTGTCATTTCTATTGGCTTTCTCTTCACAAATCTGACGGCAAACAACAATTTATTTCATCAAATTAAGAAGGTGTAATGGAGGTTAGTCATGGAGGATGAAAAAAATATATAAGATTGTTCATCTATTCCTTTGAAATCCATTACCTACTTTGGGTTTCATGTTCTGTATGTTACATTGTTAAACATTAGAAAATTCCCTTTGTTACACATGCCACGTAGCATCAGTCCACACATATTTCCTGGAAGCCCCTACCCTCAGTGCAATATGCTTTGAGACCTCCAGGTGTCTTCATAACACACACTTTTCATCGCTTAAGGGGAAGAATGAACATCAGACCTGACCACTTGCCCTCATGATCTTCTAAAGGCTTCATAATGAAGGAGATTTAAGTAGATGACAACCTATCAATAGCTACCATGTTTTGTAACTGCCACCATGAGTGTATATCACATGTTGATTATTTGGTCTATTGGGACCACTACCATCATTTGTATGGGATGCATCTGACTCCAAAGAATCTTTGTTCATGGCTCAAATATTTTCGGTTGCAATGAAAAAAATAAACCATTGCTAAATGCATCATTATAATGATCAGAGAATATTTTATGTTACTAGCCCACCGAGCCAAGTTTCACTATAAATACTAATTCTTTCATTGAAGCAGGAGTTTAGATTTTGGGAGGAAACAATGGTAAAATAACTAAGCCTTTACTTCTTTTGAGATTATTGTAAAGACTTGCAGACTGTGCCATTGTTCAGCCTTTATGTTTTCTGAAACATTTTGATAAAGATTTACAGTGACACTGTGGTGATGAATGTTTCATTTGCAAAACTTCTTTAAATTTAATGCAAGTTTGTTGGTTTAGATCATGTCTTTGAATCCTCTTTTCATTAAATGCATATGGATATTATTTTATTTCATTGAGTGAACAATTTAGACTTTTATATGCATTCCCTTTCATTTTGGACCATAGCAGATTGTTGAACGAGCCCTTAGATCACATCTACAAGATAGGTCTATCGTGCATTACATCTAAGTCTCAATGCATCACCCTAATTAGATATTTTATTTTTCATACCTGCTTCCTTTTCCCATTCAAAACCCCAATAAAAAGAAGAGTCAACTTCTTTTAAATCTAGAGGTTACTTAGTTTAGCGTAATAGGTCCCCCCTTTAACTGATTTTCCCACAAAGGGATGTTACCTTGCCAATTTTTGGCATCAACAGTGGTATTGGTTGTATTTTGAAATGGAAGTGAATATGGTGGAGGTTTATATGTATTCAAGGGGAGGTGAATGGGATGATTATGGGATGTAGAGTGGTAGGAAATATGAAATTTGGTGCCACAAAGGTACTAGGATTGCTAGTAGAAATAACCAATGTAGGAAAGATTTTACTTGTAGGTTGCATCATTGTTGTAACTTGAGGGTTGGTATAGGTAGGAATAGAGGAAATGGTTTTGCGAGGAGGAATTGAGTCCCTCCTTCACTTTGGACATTTTTCAAAGGGAAATAAAAACTAGTTGTTGAGGTAAGATGTTTTCCAAAAATCTTAGCTAGGTTACACACAAGTTCCCCTCCTTTAGTTTTAATCAATATGGTAGGGATACTAGTTGTTGAAAAAAAATTTGTACTTCACTAATTTTGTATATTTGATATTTCTTCATGGATCTAGATTATGTTTTCTTCCAGAATACTAGCAACCATTATTTCAACATTTGTCACACTAATTGAAGGTAAAGACTTGTTAAGAGTATGATCCATAACTAGTGAACTAGTGTCAAAACTAGTAGTGGAAGATCTAGATAACCCAAGATCCACAATGATGTCTCAAATTTTGTCTCACTAGAGTATTAGAAATAGGACACCAAGTTGTAAAGCTCATCCAAGAGACAATTAGTGAATACAAGATAAATGATATTCTCTAATTTCTATTCAAATGAAATAAGTTAGATGTAATGAAATGAATGAAATAAATATTTTGTAAATTGGAACAAAAATCTAACAACAGTAATCAAAAGAATAGAAATAGAGTTTTCAATGCTATAAAATTCAGTTTAAGATTTGACACAAGACTAAATTTCCTAGAGGGGTGTATGAGTCCCAATTAAGGGTTTTCAAGGATTCAAATGTTATAAAGAAGTCCACACAAAATATCTACAAATTAGGTAAGAAATTTACTAGGACTAAATCGCCCAGAGCAGCATATGAGTCCTAGATTAGGGTTTTCACACTAATTTTGACAAATGCTGAGTCAATGTCAGGTTTTCTAGTTTGAATGATGTATAGACTAAGGGTAAGTACTAATTTACAATGAATTTCAATGATGGAAGATGAAAAAAATGTAACCTATATGCACTTTCACTAATGCAATACTTATAAACCCTAGATGCAAATTAACTAATGAAAAACCCAAAGAAAAATTAATATAAGATATATATAGGAATATGGTGCACTCTAAATCATAAATAAGTTATTCCAAATTCTAGGTTCACCAAAATTATACATAAAAAATTTTCACTCTATGTTTTGGGAGATAGAACCACCAATTTCCTCCAAGTTTCATTGAAGGAAAATTTAGAGATCCCAATCTAGGGATGCAAATGATACAACAAGATCTATAATAAGGGTTCCTAGGGGAATCATTAAAGATAAAAATGAGTTTCACCACCAAGAAAGGCTTGGAAAGATAGGAAAATGAATTATACATTAACCTAACTATGTCATCCAAGATAAGAAATTGAAAATTAGAAGAATGAATTGGGAAAGGATAGAGGGGCACCAGGAAACTTGAAGAGGCTTGGAAAAAGTTTTGATATCCTATTTTATTTTTTTAATGCACACTAGAACTCATATTCTAGTAGGTGCGATTTAGTCTCAGTTTAGGGTTTTGGTCCAAAATCAGAATCTAGAACTGCTAAACTAGGATCTACATAAAATATATTAATTTTGGTATACTGGGACTCATACACCACAGGTGGTGATTTATTCAATATATTAGTGTTGATTTAAAACTCTAATATCATTTAGTGTTCTCATTTAGTTTCCTTCCTATCAAATATCTAAATTTAAAATATTGAGTTGCAACTTGTAGGCGACTTTCAATGGCTTTGCAATGTAGATGGCAAATTTGACAACTTGACAACTTTTTTCCAATCTTTCTCTTTAATGGATCTTCAACCTATATCTTGAAATCACACATCCAAGATAGGGAAAAATGTTGTTTTATTAGTGGATAGCAATTTTCCTTAGTCAAAACCCATTTTGGTAATCAAACTTTTAAATGAAATCAAATAGAATGAAGGAATAATGAATGAAGAAATAAGCAATATTGTAATTCACTAAACCGATTTTTCTATCATGAATGTGGATTTTGACTCTTTGTAATATGTTGTGGATCTTTATTTTAATTTTTTCTTGAATCATAAGAACCTACATAAAAAATGTTAGCTCAAACATGATCTACGATGATTTTGACATGATGCTTGATTCTTGAATAATTCACCAAAAAACTTGATAATCACTCTTGAGTTTTTTTTCAAACTCTTGTAAGTGATCTTGATCACAAATTTTCTATAAGAATTATCTCCTCAAATTTTTAGGAGAAAATATGTGAAAAAACCTTCTATTTATACTTGTTTATGCCAAATTTCTTAAAATTATAACACTGCAAGCTGACATAAAATCTAGAATAATTAAATCTCATCAAGAATCAAATTCAAAATTAGGTCCAAGATAAGTAGGTCTCATAAAATAGTCGGGGTGTATGAGTCCTAGTAGGAAAATATTGGGACACAAATTTCAAGAAATGTTTAGTTGAATGCAAAATTTAGGTGTAGGCCCTAGAACTTAGGTGGGATCCATATGCCCAAGGTGTTGTATGAGTCCCAAATCATTAAATCTGAGCCATACAAACAACAATAATTAAATTTGGATTGGTGAGTTGATATGTTTTAGGATTATCCTAAAAAAAAGAATTAATTAATGCATGGGGATTCAAAATAGGACCAAATAAGGCATAAAGAAACCTAATTCTAGTAGGGAGGGCCCAAACCAATGTGAAAATGTAAAGGCATACATTTTTCTACACTACATCCCTTAAGACTATATCATGCATTAGCATAATTTAAACATATAAAATAGTAATGCAAACATATCCAATCACATAGGAACACCATATTCACATAGAAAACCCAAGAAGAGAAAGAAGTGAGGATTACCTCACATATATATAAATTATAACAGTGAATACAATTGGCTCACTATTAAAGGCTCACTACCCTAAAAAATAAGAACGGCTCAATGTCATATGGATTACTCTTAAGAAGAAAGAAGATAGAAGAAAAGTATTATAAAGAGATTCACTATCTCAAGGAAATAGGAGAAATCCACCATTGAAACTTTATGTCGTCTACAACCTTTGGCTCACTACCTCCACCAACTTCAAGCACACTAAAAATGTAGACCCTTATACTCACTTACAATCAAATTCATAGGAATTAAAATCACACTCATTTCCCCACACATATTCAAATTCACATATTTCAAAGAGCTTATATAGATCCACACTCATCTCCAACAATTTAATTTTCTTATATGGCATTTAGGACCTAAAAAGTCTCAATTAGCTCAACCTTAATAAAACACATGCACCTAAAATATGACCATGCCAAGGGTTAAATAGGACGAAAATTTATATCAACACTCTACTCAATACATCCACAATCCATAGTGTACCTTCACAAGTAGTGCTAGAATGCTAGGTGAGCCAAACATGAACTAACACTACAAGTGACCACATACATGCTCCTCTAGGTCATGCAAACCACACAAAAACACTTTAAATAATCTACACAACATCTTATAATATTACAATATTATCAAAATATTCTACAACTCTACCACACCATCTAAAATTGAGAACACCATTATTATGTACAACTAAACACACTGGCACATAACACAACTTACTAAACAACATTATGGAAAACCTCAACACCTAAAACCTAAAGGGAATGAATTTACAAACAATATAATACTTTTCCTAAATATGTAAGATAAGAAACCTAATTGTACGAAGAAATGTGGAGTAATATTTTTTCTCCCATACCACCTTATATACAAATAGACAAACTATGAAACACAACCTTCACTATCTTACAATCTAGAATTAAAATTTTTGGATATAGAAACTTTGAACACCTTTGATAATCATATCTAAACCACACAAGAACATATTCAATCATGAAGTAATGCAATGTATAGCACTGAACACACCTCTATCACACTACACACTCTTTAAAAAAAATAAAAAGCACTAGGAGACCAAGTAAAATCACTATAATTTCAACACTTATGATAAGACCACACCACCTTTTTATCAAAGTACAACACATCCATAATAACACATGCTCTTGACAACACCAACCATTTCCATACTGCTCACATCAATGAAAAAACCAACAACATACTTCCAAGAGGGGATAATCATCTTTGGCTTATTGATATAGATTATCTATAGGAGTGAATGTATGGAAATCCTAGGTATCCCATAAATGAATAAAATTTTATGTGTTATGGCTCATGTTGGTGGATTTTGAGTATTTTTTCAATGTAGGTTTTATATTAGGATGAATCAAGCACTAAAAACTAGACACTAGGTAAACTAAATCTATTTATGATAGAGTGGTTACAAAATTTGATGTATCAAACATTAGTCTTGTTAGATTGACTCCAAGTGATTTCTTTTCTATGTAAATTTTTAAATGTGAAGACATTATTTTGAAGAAATAAGGCATGTTTGTTTAAACAAAATTATTAAAATATTATTGAAGTTAGCTAAAAATTGAAAATATTATATTTTCAAAGGCCTGTGTTGAAATAATTTTGATGGGGGAGTATTTTAAATAATCACTTTTTAAAAAATGTTGTTCGTAGTAAATAAAAATTTGTGTTTCTAAATTTCGAATGTGAAAATTTGTTCTCATAATTAGTTATGAACCATATTATGTTGATTCAGGGAAAATATTTAGTGGTCATTTGTATAATCAATTGATCACTTTAAAATATATATATTTTCATACATTTTCTACCTATTTTATGTTATTTCAAGTATGAAGGAGTGGCCTAGTATATTCTTAGCTTCAATAAGATGTTGGAAAGAAGGATTTGATGAGATTTAATGATTATTTTAGCATGTTGACTATGAGAGAAACAAAATTATATATTATACTATGATTTTTATCTAAATATTTTATCTAATGAACCAATATGGTAGCATTTCTATTCAATTTTATAGTTGGGTATGTGGCGGATCATGATGGGCCAAAAAGTGTCGATATGTAAGTGATATGATGGCCCATGTGGTTGATTTTTTTTTTACCCAAATTTTATGAAACAAAAAGGGTTTTTAAAGGAGATTCTAAGTTTTCAACCAATATAAATTATGATTTACTTTGAATTTAATAGATAATTATTATTCATTTTCTATTTGAATTACATCTGGAGTCCTAATTGATAGGTTGATTGAAAAACATCTATAGCTTTCAAACGGTATCAATTTTTTTGAATCCAAAACATGAGTCACATTCCATGCTTTGCATAATATAGGATTAAAAAATAATAATTTTAATTTCATGATGTTTTGACCAAGTTAAGGTTGTTAGACATATGATTTTTAATATTTTTTAAAAGTTGTAGTAAAAAATTCATAATTAATTATTTACTTGGAAATAAAATACACAAAAATATGCATCACATGAAGAAATGATTCCTCTACTTATATCTAAAAAATTATAAAAAATATTATCATTTTATTGTGGTTAGGGTGATCAGAGAAACACCTACTTCTTATTTTTTCCCTAAAATTGAAGTACTATTGCATTGAAATTTCAAAGTTTCACCAAATAGATTTTTTTTCTTTTAAATAAACCTAGTAGTTTAGAAACTACATTCAAGTTTCTATAGATTCTAATCTTACATAGTTTTGAAATAATATAGATATCTTTTTCAAACTTTTATGTTAAGTTTCCTAACTCAGATTTTTTGAATTTTCATTGCCACTTAAGGGCCTAATTTTTCCATGATGATCTTGCACATACCCAGTTTTACATATATCAAGTTAGTTGGATTTGACGGTGCCCCATACAAATTTACTACATGTATTTAATCAATTATTTTGTCTTCATTGAAATATGTACGTAAATAATAGTATTCAATAAGAATGAAATGGTTAAGAAAAATTAGTCTATCCATTTCCTATAAGTCTTATCTATTACACTTGTAAGCATTTTTAGATGCAAAAAAATATAGAAATATTGGTGGAAAAAATAGAATTTTGATATTATATAATCAAAATACCCTTTAAAATTAAGGACTATGTATAAGATAATTTAAATTTTTCATATAATAATCTACCCCATTTTGAATATTTAGAGGAAGATTGTGCAGACAAAAAAATGGACTAGATGTGAATAGCTTTGATGGAAATCCAAACTTATAATTTATAATTGAATATAGATGATATAGAAGATGATAGTTCTGATTTAGTGGATCTCATTCTCACCTTTATTATTCATATTTTTGGATCCCATTTTCACCTTTCACTCCAATTTGAATGGAGATATTTGACAATATAGAGATAATTTAGCATGTGTTCTTGGAAATGAAAACATTTATTAGGTCCATATTTTCTAAAATTAATTCCACTACACCACATTATAAAGACAATACAACAAGGAGAATAAAGTTAGCCTCTTCTTCCTTTCACCTACCTATTAAATTCTATACAATCTTGAAGTCAATTGCATTAGGAGATTGTGATATGATAATGATCCTAATAAGAAAATTATTTTTATAAAGAATGTGAGGAAGAATTTTCAATTTCAAGAAGAATTTTGTGGTTTAAACGAGCCCCCCCAAAAATTGTGAGGGTACTTATCAAGATCATTTTGAAGAATAGAAATAGGTATTTCATATTCCTTCATCCCCACATTATTCTCCTTTATATAATTACTCTCTAGAATACACATCTCATCCTCATACTCAGACTAATATTCCTTCACCTCTTTCATCTCCGCCACTAGTGAATATGAATACTAATTTAATCGAGCAAGAATTATTCTTCCTATAACATTAAAAACCTAAATAGTATCATCTCCTTTATATTTCCTCAATGATATTTTAATCAAGAAAAATAATCATGTGCAAGTATACAGTCTATATTTTGGCATACTTTAAAGATTTTTAATGGTTAATCCTCAACCAGTGAAAGTTCACACAACTATTTGGTTCATAGTCGACTCTTGTATACATAATTTATTTAATATTGTTGAGCTTATAGTGGAGAAAACCCAAGAGAATATTGCAAAAGCTAATTTTAATATCACTATAGGGTGATCCCACAATACTAGTTTACAATTCTTGGCAAACTGGACACTAAACTGATTTATTTTTTATTGAATATTCACTTTCGGGCTCCTATAGCAGCTAAACCATGCTAGGAATTTGAAGATGATGACAAATAGTGATTTGTGAGAATTTTTTTATAGATTTTAAATATATTTTTTCAAAATGTTTGGAATCAGATTGCACTTCTTTTCCCATCTCTTTTGAAAACTAGCTTTTAGAAAAAACAACATTTTTAAGGAGTGACGCTCACCGTATACAGCATAACTTGTTTTGTCTGAAGGATATAATTCTATTTTCTTTAATTTATATTCTTTACTGTGATATATAGAACTTCCATTTGGTTTCATAGTGTTTTATTAAATATTTTTTCCTTAATAAAGTTTCAAAGTCAAACCAATTACAATTCAAACATAGGCGGACTATATACAACATAAATTTTTCTGTATGTATTGAAAATAGTTTTATTTTTAATGGATCAAGGATATCAACACCCAACTTGAAAATATTTTTCGAACGTTTTTTTTTGATAATCTGCTATTTTTCCATAGGTGCGGAACAATGAGTTTGATTTTTGGTGAAAAACCTATGTTTAATAAAACTAAAAAAAATTATACATTATAAAACAAAAACATATTAAAATTATATTCATTAGATAGCTCATTCCTAGGAATACCATCTTCCAATTGGGTCTATGAATTATCCTCCATTTTCATCCTCAACCCAAGCTTCAAAGGGAAAAAATCTGGAGTTTTTTTGTGTCAAAGGGTGGTAAGGTGGGAAAAGTTCAAGTGAACCTCAAGGGTTCAATTGAGCCCCCAAGGGTTCGCTTGAACTAGGGTTCAAGAAAACCCCCGTTCCATAATGGAAAATGTGGGTTCCCACATTCAAAGGGGTTCACCTTGAGTTCGTTCAAACCCCCTGAAATGATTTTTTTTGAGTGGGGCCATTGTTTGGAAGTTTTCCTTCCTCATTCGAATTGTAAACCACTTTTGCAGGTTCACCCTATATTTGATTTGGGTCTATCTACTAATAAGTGAAACATTTATAATTCTTAAATAGTAGTTTAAAAATAAATGAATAGAGGAGAAAGAAATAAAAAGACATAGAGGATGAGGTAAATATATTTTTAACTTCTTATATTAAATATTTTATTAATACTTCTACAAAATAACTAATTTTTCTACTATCAAATTTATTAGATGAGCCTCTCAATAGAATAAGCTCATAAATAATTGAGAATATTTGTAAGTATCAAGCTTATGGAAGAGTAAGTTTGGATTTACTGGTGGAAAATATTACACTTAATACTCTAATTTATATTGATGAATTTACGAGGTTGTATGAATAGATTCAAAATGAAAATAAAATAATTTATATTAATATTAATTTATATTGAAACAAGTCAAAGAGATGATGAAAATAGACAAAAAGATTCTTATTATGATAGATTTCTTAGAAAATATAAATAAATTGAACCTCTTAAATGCTTGAAAATTGTTGAATGTAAATTAATAGTTATAAACCAATAGGTGACTAAGTTTAATAGATTTATCATTTTTTTACTCGATTTTGGTTGACATAAAATTTCAATTCTTATTTTTTGAAGATGATATCTAGAGAAACATAAAATCAAATTTTATGATGTTATGATTGAAAATCAATCCGTTAAAAACATGATATCAAAAGATTTATCTAATAATGATACTTTTCTTGGAAATATTCTAGAAAATTTGGAAAACATTTCTATAACTGTGATCACATTCAAAAAGGAGGTTTCTAGGTTTTAAAAAAAATTTGAAGATTTTAATAAAGATATGGGGTATGTGCAGGATCATGATGGGCCAAAAAGTGGTGATATCTAAGTGATATGATGGCCCATGTGGCTAATGACATTTTTTTACCCAAAATTGATGAAACAAAAAAGGTTTTTAAAGGAGATTCTCATCTTTCCACCAATATAGATTATTCTTTACTTTAAATTTAAAAAAAATAATTATTGGTCATTTTCTATTTGAATTACGACTAAAGTCGTGATTGATAGGTTGACTGAAAAACATCCATAGCTTTCAAACTGTATCATATTTTTTGAATCTGAAACATACGTCACATTCTATGTTTTGGATAATATAATATTAAAAAACAAAATTGAATTTCATGAATTTTTGACTAAGTTAAGGTGGTTAGACGTACGAGTTTTAATATTTTTTTTAAAAATTAATAAAAAATTCATAATTAATTATTTACCTGGAAAAAAAATACAAAAAATATGCATCACATCAGGACATGAGTCCCCTACTTATATCTAAAATATTATCATTTTATTGAGGTTAGAGTGGTTAGAAAGACATAGATACTTCTTATTTTTTCCCTGAAATTTAAGTACTACTGCATTGAAATTTCAAATTTTCACCAAATAGATTTTTTTTAAAATAAACCTAGTAGTTTAGAAACTACATTCAATTTTCTACAGTTTCTATTCTTACATATTTTAGAAATAATATATATAACTTATTCAAATTTTTATGTCAAGTTTCCTAACACTGATTTTTTGAATTTAATTGCCGTTAAGGGCCTGTTTTTTCCATGATGATCCTGCACATACCCTATGTTAACATGGATATAAAACATAGAAATATGTCTATTCTAAATGAAAAGGAATTACATTCAATATAAATTTATTCTAAGAACTACAAGGCTAATTTTTTGTATTGAATAGATCAACATCCTAGATTAAGATAAAGCTAACATTTCAATTAAGTATAAAGATAGAGACACATATTATAATATTTTATTCACTTTATCTTTATTTTCATAAAGTAATTTTTTGTGTATTTATTATAATAAATAAATAAAATTATGCAAAACTAAGAAAATAAAATGAATAAATTATTTTTAACTCCCCTTTTCAATAACCAATTATGCTTAAGAATTGGTTTCACATTATAAATAAAATTTATATCACATATTTTCATCTAAGAATTTTCATGCAAGCAACCTAAGAGCTCACAAGAGAATTATCAAGAATTCAAGACAATTCAAGAAGACATTCAAGGGAAGATTATTAAAGTTTATTGAAAAATCATCATGTCAAACTCATGCATGTTGTTGACCTAATGTGTTGATGTAGCATTGTTGATCTAATTCAGGTATACTCAAGGTGTTGTGATCAAGATCTACATAAATTAAGTCCACTTCATGCAATATTGGTAATTTTCCATCCAATATTTCATCCAAGGTATCATTGTTTCAGGTTTCATGTTTCATCCTTTATATTTCATTATTTTATCATAAGGTTTAATTACCAAAATGGGGTTTCATGAAGGAAAACCCCTATTCCATAACAATTTTTATTTTTTCTGATCCTTTGATGTGTGATTACAAGTTTTAGGTTGAAGATCAATTGGATAACAAATCTTTTCAAACTTACAAAGTTGTAAAAGTTATAATCTTTCTTACAAGATCACAAAAACTAAGCTACAAAATTTATTTCCAACTTTCGAGAGCTGAACACCTAGGATCTAGGAGTGCATACATTGAAAAATATGACCTAGAATTTTATTTTCCAAAACCGTAGGAGGGACCTATTTACCATTGGGTGAATTATTCTTCGGTGAGGCCCAAAAAATACCTTTTTGCAACAGGTACACATCATTTTACCATCTTAAAATGTACCCTTTTACTTTAATATCAGTTAAATTTGTTTTTCAATTTTCTTCTATGTATAATTGAATGAAATAACTAGTGAAAAGGGAAGGTTAACCATCTTTATCTTATTTTGGTTCCATCCTTTCTTCCCACCCCTTTCCTATATTTCACTATCACATGAGCCAACTAAGTCCTAACAACCTAGGATAAGACAAGTTATTAAAAATGAAACTCATCCTTCTCGAAGAAATATTAGAGCCTAAGTAAACTTAACATGTGAATATGTCCCTTAATTTCCTAGTGAGTGAATTAACTAGGTACAAGAAATTTATTCTAACCAACATCCCCCGTTAAGTGCAACTTAGGAGAGAATTTTCTTATGAAAATTATGTAAAGATGCAAGGATGGGTCCCAACTAGTAGGCCATGTTAGGTATCCATGTACAAATGCAAAGAAATCTCTCACAAATAAAGAAAAATTACAAAACCCATTGGGATTAAAATCCTCCCCAAAAGAGAGATAAATAATAATGATATCAATCATAAATCTAATCAATCTCTATCAACATAAAGGATAACAAGATATCATACAATGCCCCATAATTAGATAACCTATTTTAATGAGAAGCATTAGAAGTACACTTGTGCAGTAACACTAGAATACTCAATTCAAAAAAAACAAAAATGATACTTTTGTTGCTAGAAACCATATTAGAGTCACTCAAGGACTCAAGTCAAAATCATGATAAAGAAACAATAGAACCCATGCCAAGGAATACTAGAAAACTCACAAATTGGCACAACTATGGAATCTATGAAGCAATAGTCGAGTGAAATATGGTATAGATGTTACAAGTATGGATATGTGTTTGGTGGTGTTGTCATTAATGTTTCCATTGATGTCAACATAGTTCAGGTTGATTGCAGATGGTACTTGTATAAGTGGTTAGATTACATGGAGCTATATTTATGAAGTTGTAGTTGTGTTTTCTCCAAGTGCTTTTGAGAAAATTTGAGAAATAATGAAGGCAATCTTAAAGTGTGTGCTTTGAGTGTGGTTCGGTATTGTGCTCTGCATTTCTTCTGTGGTTATCCTATGCATGTGTAGATTTTAAGTTATTATCATAAGCTTTAATGGAAAATATATCTCAATTTTTAGCTTTTGGTTTGATGCAGAGTGAAACATATGTTCACCAGTATGTGAACTGGTTTGGCATAACTATTCTTTTTGGCTCCATAGTCTTCTGATTTTTGTTTTCAGATCTTGCGGATCTAGGAAATGGTTATTTTTGGTGCTCTTTTTGTTCTGAGACATGTGCTTGTGATTTGGCACTCCAAAAGACCCGCTCCATAGTTCCTATGTGTTGTTGGTTGGTCTTGTTGGACTCTCAAATAATGTTTTGTGAATGAAGTTTGTTGTAGTTTGTGCGGATGTACCTGAAGTATTCTCAGTGATGGTAAAATTTTTGGTGAAACATGTTGAGTGATCCATGTGCGATCATATCGCTAGAGTTGCACATACTTCAAATATCATTGGTTTTTTCATTAGGTTTGTCCAACCTATTATCTACACATTACATTAAGTTTTTGCATCGAATTCAGGAAGCATGTGATTGATCCAAGATCTTGTTTGGGTCCTAAATAAAATATGTAACTGGTCCTCTCTCATTCTTATCCACCATGGGAATTTTGAGTATCTAAACTAATTTAAATTTATATTTTGAATACTTTTTAGCCAACCATGGAGAATATTTCTAGGGTTGAAGATGGTATAAAATAAAATCATGTTTTTTTGAATTGATAACCGAGCCATCTACGAATCAAGAAAGCAAGTGAATTGTTTGAAAAAGTGTGAAAAGAAGAGTGTGCAAGATTGAATTAAGGTAGTATTAATTTAATGTGTTAGATTCTTGAAAGAAGTGAGTTGATACTATCTACAATCTTCTGATCAAGCTACGAATGTGTGGAACCTTTGTGGCAGATCTTAATTTATCCTTTCTTTTTTTGTACGTAGTGAGCCTCCTTATGGAAAGTGAGTCCTTTATTGGCAGTGAACCTTTGTATCTGATATTGCATTCTTACTATATTTTGAGATAATACTCACTATTATTTTTCCCTCATTGGGTTTTCCACGTAAATCTAGTGTCTTTGGTGTTTTCTTTATGTTATTTTCATTTCATGCTTACACTTAATAATAGACTGGGTTAAACTAGAATTGATTAAGGTTAGAAGAAAGTGATTTGATACAACTGATTCACACCCCCTCTTAGTTGTCTTGTGCATTTCAACAATTGGTATCAGATCTCTAGTTCCTTAGTGAAAAGCTTAACCGTTTGAGATAGATCAAATGGTGCACAAGTTGAATATAACTATTTTTGATGGAGTTGATTACATTGAATGGAAAGAAAAAATGAGAGGTTATTTGGTTTCACTTGGTTTCAAGACCTAGAAAGCCATGGAGACAAAGTATGTGGCACTAACCACTGGTCCTTCCTCTACTGATGAGATTGTGACTTATGAGGAGAAAAAAAAGCAAAGGTATTCTATATTTAGTGCTCTATCTAAAACTAGAAGGAGAAAAGTTATTTCTCTAGGAATTTCTCATGAAGTATGGGAAAAAATGAAAGAAATTTATGAAGGAAATGATAGAGTAAAGTTTTCAAGGAGACTAACTACTAAGAACAAATTTGAGAACTTGAGAATGGAATAAGGTGAAGATATTGCAAGCTTCTATCATATATTTGAACTTATAGAAAATTAAATCAAGAATCAAGGTTGTACCATGTCAGATGAAGATATAATTGAGAAGATCTTGATGACCCTACCAAAGAATTATAGTGAAAAATTATCTACTATTGAAGAATCATATGATCCAAAGACATTTAATAATGAGCACTTATTTGGTGTCTTGATTACATTCGAGATGATAAAAATTACAAGAGAGAAGGAGAAGACTAAAATAGTCTTTAAAGCAATGAAGATAAGAAATGACTTGTATGATGATGATTCAGAATAGTTGGAAGCAAACATCACAAGGAAATTGAAGAAAGGTACTTGTAAATACAAAGTTAAGTTTCCCTTTAAATGTTTCAGTTGTGGAAATATTGGTCATTATGCATCAGGATGTCCTAATAGAGCTACACAAAAGAAGAACAAGGATAATAACAATAATCGCAAAGAAAAAAAGGATACAAAGTTCAAAAAATTATATTAATTCAAAGAAGAGGTAAGAAATTTTGTTGATAAATATGACTTTGAGGAGGATAAAGATGAATTTTTATTTCTAGCCTTGGAAATTAAAGTTGTAAATGCTAACCACAGAAGATGTGCAAAGGAATCTAGTCTACATAGCAAGAAGGATGAGACATAGGGTACTCTAGTGACTATTTTTCATGCTAGACATGATAAAAAATTTTGGGTAATTAACAGTGGGTGTTCAAATCATATGATTGGTGATAAGATTAAGTTCACTAAAATTGAGAAATATGATGGATGAATAGTTATGTTTGGAGATGACCTTTGTTCTAAGGTTGTTGGTAAAGGAACAATTAGTTTTGATCATAAACATAGTATTGGCGATGTCTACTATGTTAAGGGTTTAAGGAATAATCTCTTAAGAGTTGGAAAAATGTGTAGAGATGGTTTTAAGCTTGTGTTTCAAGATAACACCTATGAGATCAGAAAAGGAAATGGACCTATGGTAGGAGCTAGAAGAAGAACTCATGGAAAAATCTATCAACTTAAGGGTGGTGATGGTTAGTTTTATTTTTCTCAGATTAATGAAAGTTGGCTCTAGCACTGAAGGATGAGACATGCGAAGTAATAAAATATAATCAAGATCAGTTCTAGGGTAGTTCTCAGAGATCTACCTAGAATCACAAAGCCTTGAAATTCAATTTGCGGAAGTTTTCAATTGGGGAAACAAAAAAGAAAAAATTTTAAAAGCAAAGGAATAATCATCTACCACAAAGTTAAAATTAATTCATATAGACCTTTGTAGTCCTACAAGAATAAGAAGCCTTAACGGTGATGGTCACTTTATGATCTTGATTGATGATTACTCTAGGATGACATGGGTTAATTTTCTTAGAGAGAAATCTCATTCTCTAGGTAGATTCAAGGTATTCATGGAAAGAGTATAAAATGAAGCAAACCTAAAAATCAAATGTTCAAGGTCCAATAGAGGTGGAGAATTTAATTTTGGTGAGTTTAATACATTCTGTGAAGAACATGGCATAAAGAGACATTATTATACTCCTAGAACCCCTAAACAAAATGAAGTTGTGGAAAGGAAGAACCCGTCTATTAAAGAGGTTTTTAGAAATATGATGAAAAAATAAAATGTTCCATATTTGTATTGGTGAGAATCAATCCACACTATTATTTTCATTCTTAACAAAGTTCATATCAGAGGTAACATCACTAAGACTCCATATGTGTTATGGACCGGTAGGACTCCTACTATTAAATTTTATAAATTATTTTTAAGTATATGTTATATTAAAAGATATGATGAAAATATTGGAATGTTTGATGCTAGATCTGATGAAGGATTTTTTCTTGGATAGTCAAACAATAACAAGTCATATAGCTTCTTTAATAAAAGATTGATGAAAATAATTTAAAGTGCTAATGTGAAAGTTGGTCAAGCTATGTATAGACAAGTAGAAATAAGTGAAGTTGAACCTGTTGATTCTATTTGTGGGAAATTATAGGAGGGTAAACACACCAATCTATGACACAATTTTGGCTCTTAAGACGCGACTTTTTTTCTGAAATCAGGAAAATCTGATTTGCACAAAAACATGAAGATAGTTACGTTCAAAATTTTAAGATGCGTCAAGAAAAAAAGTTGAAGTGCTCTGAGTCTAGTTTCTAAGATACTATTTTTTTTGAAATTAATGAAGATTAAGGGTCTCAAAAAGGGGGAATTTTTTATAAAAAAAAAATAGCATAGCGCCTAAGGACTCCCCCCTTTTTGGTAAATTTCTTTTTAGAATTTCAAAAATCCAAATGGCGAGAAATTAGCTAACACCGTGTAGTTCATCCTCCTTCTTTTGGATAATTTTTTTAATGAATATATAATATTTTATGAATTTTCAAAGTGGACACATCCTGAAAAGTTGAAATTTGAGCGTACTGCCCCCCAATTTTTTCGCAAACTAATAGAAAATTGATTTTATTTTTTTCATCATGTGTAGAATGGAGTCTAGTTTCAAAAAATTAATTTTTCCCATGTTCTGATGAATGTGTAAAAATCTATCCTTAACCTAGCACATGTTGGTTTTTGACCAAAAACGAAGGCATTTAAAATAGAAGCCATGGATCAAAACCTTAACTAAATCAAAATGGTTTTTCTTTTATATATTGATAGCTGAGATAGAGGTTAATGCTATCACAGTTTTTTTATAAACTTGCATTGGAAGACATGGAAATGATATGGGGAGCACAGTTGAAAATATGAGAAAATTTAGCAAATCCTGTTAATTAACACATCTAAAGTAGGCCTTTTGGCGAGTGCAAAATTTGGCATGCACCAAATTTGGCATGCACAAAATGTGATGAGTCATTTGGCGTGCACCAAATGTGATGAGTCATTTGGCAAGCTCCAAATGGCCTGCTTTGCACAAAACTATATTTTTGCTTTCTCTATTAGTGAAACTATATACATGAAATAAAAACTTAAGTATAAGTTGACATTTACATATGGAAATTTACATTCTTATAATTTAAGTTATATTTCATGTATATATAGGCAAGATGTTTGAGATTGGTTTCAGATCTCTAAGAGTTATAATGCAAATTCTAGTTTTTGGAAGATCTTAAAAATTTCAGACTTAGTCAAATTTCAGTAATCAACATGTCAAATTTAAGTAATCAGGAGGTGAAATTTTAGTACTCAGGGGGTCAAATTTCATCTATCTCACTCATTTTCATCTCTTATTCTCTAGACCTCTCTCTCTCTCACTATCTCCATCCCTTTATCTAACAATATCTTCCTTGAGCTCAAGAACTATGTCTCTACATGTCCATCTCTCTCCCCTTCCCTCTCAAATATCTATCTCCTCCCTCCTTCCCTCTCTACATTTTTCCATCTCTCATCCCTCTCCTTTAATCTCTATATATCTCTCTCTACTCTCTATACCTACCTATCCATCCCTCCCTCCCTCTCCTCTCTTTCAATCTATCTTTTCTTCCCTCGCTCTCTCCTTGCCTCTCTACTCTCTATCTTGTCATTCTCTCTCTCCTTCCCTCTCTAGTTCTCTCTATCTCACTTCTCTCTCCTTCCCTCCCTCCATCTCTAATTTTCTCTATATCCCTCTCTCTCTCCTTCCATTTCTACTTATCTTTATCTCACCTCTCTTCCTCCCCCTCTCTCTCTCCCTCTCTCTCCCTTTCACCCACATTTTCTCTCAACTTCTCTCTATCTAACCTATCCCTCTATACATCACTCTCTCTCCCTGCTCCTTCCATATCAATCTATCCACCTTCCTCATTATCTCTCTAATTGTAAGCTCCATCAAACATCTCTATCACCTATCTCAATTCTCTCTTTCCCCTTCCCTGTCTAGTCTCTTTCTCTCTATCTCACCCCTCTCTCCCTACCTATTCCTCCCTCCTCTCTCTTATCTCTCTCACCTCTCTCTCTCCATCCCTACCTCTTCCTCCCTCTATTTTTCTCTTTATCTCCTCCTCCTTCTATCTACCTAGTCCTCTCTCTATTTTTGTCTCACCTCTCTCTCCTTTCATATCTAATTCTCTCTACCAAGTTGTCCCTCTATACCTATTTATCTCTTTCTCCTTGCCTCCTCTCTCTCAATATCGCCTCCTTCTTTCCCTCTCTAATTCTCTCTTTATCACCTCTCTCTATCTCTCCTCCCTCTCTACTCTTTGTATCTCTCTCTCCCTCCCTCCCCTCTTTCTATCTCTCCTCTCCCCATCCCCATCTTTCTATATCTCTTTTCCCTCTCTCTCCTTCTATCTATCTCAACTATCCATCTTTACCTATCCCTCCCTCCTCTCTCTCTTCCACCAAAATTAACTCTACATCTCTCTATCTAGCCTACCCCTATATACCTCATTTTCTCTCCCTCTCTTTCCCTCTCTCAATCTATCTGCCTTTCTCATTATGCCTCTACTTATCTCTATCACCTCTCTCTCTCGCCCTTCTCTCTTTACTTTCTTTCTCTCTATCTCACCCCTCTTTCCTTAAATATCCCTCCCTCCCTCCTCTCTCCCTATCTCACCTATCTCTCCCTCCCTATCTCTTTTTTCCTCTCTCCTCCATTCTCTACTTCCCTTTATCTCCCATCCATCTCCTTACCTACCTCTCTCTCTCTCTATTTCACTCTCTCGCCTCTCTCTAAATCCTTATTTCTCCCTCGATCCATACCTCTACATCCGTCTCCTTCACTCTCTCTACCTACTTCTCTCTTTGTCCATCCCTACCTCTCCCTCCAACTCTCCTTACCTCTCTACTTCTCTCTACCTACCTATCCCTCTATACTTGATTCTCTCTCTCCCTCTCTCCATCCTCCCCTCTCTCAATCTATATTCACCTTCCTTATTCTCTCTATAACTTCTCTCTCCCTTCCCCTCTCTCCTTACCTCTCTACTCTATCTCTATCTCAACTCTCTGTACCTACATATATATCATTCTACCCTTAACCCTTAAAACCCTCTACCCTCTATCTCTCTCCCACTCCCTCTCTCTCTTCCCTCTACCCTTAAAACCCTCTACCCTCTACCATAAACCCTCTACCCTCTATCTCTCTCCCATTCCCTCTCTCTCTTTCTCTCTCTCTATCTCATGTCTCTCCCTCCTACTCCCTATCCCTATCTCAAGTCTCTCTCTTTCTCTCTCACTCACTCACTCACTTGTATTTTTTCCCACTCTACCCTTAGCCCTCCTCTCTTAACCCTTAAACCCTCTACCCTCTATCTCTCTCCCACTCACTCCCTCTCTCTCTCTCAAGAGTCTCCCTCCTATACCCTCTCCCTCTCTCAGGTCTCTCTCTCTTTCTCTCACCTACTCACTCCTCTATCTCTCCCATCTACCTGCTAACCCTAAACCCTTAAACTCTAAACCCTTAAACCCTCTACCCTTATCTCTCTCTCACTCCCTCCCTCGCTCCCTCCCTCCCTATATCTCAAGTCTCTCCCTCCTACCCCCTCTCCCTCTCTCAGGTTTCTCACTCACTCACTCAATCAATCAATCAATCACTACCTATATCTCTCTCTCCTTTACCCTTAACTCTAAACGTTAAACCTTTAAACCCTTAAACACTCTACCCTCTACCTTTAACTCTACCCTTTACTTCTCTTTATCTCTTCCCGCCTTTATCTACCTAGACCTCTTTTTTTTTTTTCTCACCTCTCTCTCCATCCCTACCTCTCCCTCTATCTTTGATTTAATATCTACTTCTCTCTGCCTATTTATACCTCTATACCTATTTATCTCTCCCTCCTTGCCTCCTCTCTCTCAATATCTCTCTCTTATTTCCCTCTCTACCTCTCTCTCTCTCTACCCTTAACCCTAAACCCTAAACACTTAAAACCCTCTACCCTCTACACTCTATCTCTCTCCCACTCCCTCTCCATATCTCTCTCAATTATCTCCCTCTTGTTGGGTCTCAAAAACACAGGTTTGAACC
The DNA here is from genome assembly GCA_007115665.2 of Sequoiadendron giganteum. Lineage (NCBI taxonomy): Eukaryota > Viridiplantae > Streptophyta > Pinopsida > Cupressales > Cupressaceae > Sequoiadendron > Sequoiadendron giganteum. The sequence continues at coordinate 372,069,804 of CM021100.1, read as the reverse complement.
ATGAGAGGTTGCCAAGCTCTCAATTATTTTGGCCAACTAACAAGGCCAATCGATACAATTGTACCTTCTCCTCTTCAGGCTTTGCAAAACCTAGGTGGGTGCACCTATATGTATGTTGCAGATTTAAGATTTATTTCTTGGTTGATCAATCTATCCACAATGGCAAAGGGAATTGGACAGATAAAATTACTACACCTACTCCTTCTCCTACTCAACAATGAAAATTTTGTACCTTATTTCCATCCCACTCCCTTCTTGGAAAAATTATAACTCCTACAGTCTAACTACTACTTTCTTTTTCTACCTGTCCCCTGATTTTCTGAAATATATATACATTACATACCCAATGGTTGTGACCGTTCAATTTCTATTACAGCTGTTTGAATTTTATGATAGAGATTTAAAATATTTAATTATATTTCCTTTCGAAAAATTAAATATTTTTAACTATATCATCACTTTCATTTTTCCCTTTATCTCCTTTCCTGCCCTTTAAATTTCATTTTATCTGCTCCTTTTTTTTTATCTTCTCGTGGTCTTATTGTCTTTATTGTTACCGCTCTACCGTGGGCTTGAATTTTCTTCATGCGGTATAATGGTGTCCTTTTTTACTCCCCATGTTTATTACCTCGGTGAGTCTTTACCACGATAGCCACCCTTAACCACCGGTGCCAACCATTAACCCCTCCTTGTTGTCCTCCATTGACTGCCTTCATCGACCACTACCTTTACTGTGGTCACCTCGATTTGTGGTTTAACCATGTATGGTACCATGGTAACCGCTTTGATTGACGCTGCTACGGTTTTCTCACTACCACTACACTACTACAATCACCGACCTGACTACCAGTGGTACCACAGTAGCCACTCTACAAATGGCTGGCTACATTCGCCGACCACCCACTAACTATCCACTATCACCCTTCACCAACCGCTACCTATTTACTGTGGTCATTGCGGTTTGTGGTTTAACCGCGCATGATGGCGTGGTAAACATCTCATGCCTACTTCGTTAGCTACTACTCGACCACCGTGCTAACACGGACAATATGATATGCCCCTGCAGTATAGTGGTAAGGGTTAATGTGACTCCCCCCAAAAAATACTGCCATACCATGGGCCCCCATGTATGAGGCCATGTTTGGGCTGTAAATAATATATATAACTTGGTTTTTCAAGGGAACGGTAGTGATATAAATTATATGAGCATTTTTGGAAAGGGGAGAAATGAATTTTATATGGAAAGATAGGAAAATTATAGGTCTAGATGGAAAAAACTTAGGGTTTTTAATGAAAATATTGGAAAATCACTTAAATTTCTTATGGAAATTGACCCTTAAACCCTTAAACACTCAACCCTCAACCCTAAACCCTCAACCCTCAACCCTCAACCCTCATCCCTCAACCCTCAACCCTTAACTCTCAACCCTTAAAACCTCTACCCTCTACCCTATAAATTAAACCCTCAACCCTCAATTATCAACCTTTGACCCTTAATACCTCAACCCTAGATAGGTAGGGGAACATAGGTGAGATACAGAGTGATAAAGGGAGAGGTAGGTAAAAAAAGGGATAGGGGAGATAAATATAGGTATAGAGGGTAGGAGATGTAGAGAGAGGAGAGATAGAGATAATTAGAGAGGGGAGGGAGGGAAAAGTATTGAGGAGATAGAGGTGTCTGTGTGTGTGTGTGAGAGAGAGAGAGGAGACACGATTGAGATATAGAGTGATGGAGGGAGAAGTGGGTAAAGAGAGAGAGAGGGGAGATAAAGATAAATATAGAGGGAAGGATATGTATAGAGAGATGATAGATAGAGAGAAGTGGAGAGTGGAGGGATGGTGGGAGAAGAAAGGAGGAGATAGAGGTGAGTGTGTGTGAGAGGGAGAGAGAGTGAGAGGAGAGAAAATGAGGGGACAAAGGAAAGGGGAGAGAGAGAAATAGATTAGAGAGGGAAGGGGGGAGAGATATATAGTAGAGAGGGAAGGAGAGAGTATGAGAGAAATATGGGTGAGGGAGATAGTGGTAGGTAGTGGAGTGAGAGGTAGGTAGAGAGAGAAGGAGAGAGGGATGGATATGAGGGAGAGAGGGAAGGAGGGAGAGTGAGATGGAGAGATAGAAAGTAGAGAGGTAAGGAGAGAATGGGAAATACAGATAAAGAGAGAGAGGGAGGTTGGAGGGAGGGAGAGGTAGAAAGGGATAAGTGAGACATAAAGAGGGAATGAGGGAAAGTGGGATATAGAGAGAATGGTGATTTAGAGAGGAGGGAAATTGGGAGAGAGGGAATGGTGATTTAGAGAGGATGGGGTGATAGGTAGAGATAGAGAGGAGAGAGTGAGAGAGAAAGAGAGGGATAGAGAGATAGAGAGAGAGGTAGGTAGAGGAAGGGAGAGGAGAGATAGAGAGTAGAGAGGGAAAGAGGTAGGGAAGTAGGCATAAGTGAGATATAGAGGGATGGAGAGAGAGAGTGATGGAGGGAGAGGTATGTATAGAGAGGGAAAGAGAGAGGAGAGATAAAGAGTATAGAGGGGAGGGAGAGGTAGGTAGATAGAGGTGTGTGTGTGAGTGAGAGAGAGATAATGGTGAGATAGAGAAAAAGATCGATTGAGAGAGAAAGAGGGGGATGGAGGGAGGGACAATAGTGAGAGAGATTGGGACGAGAGACAAAAAGAAGTGGAGGGATAAGTAAAGATGGATAGTTGAGATAGATAGAAGGAGAGAGATATAGGTAGAGAGAAGGTAAAGAGAGATAGAAAGAGGGGAAGGGAGAGAGGAGAGATAGAAAAAGGGGGAGGGAGGGAGAGATAGAGAGAGTAGAGAGGGAGGAGAGAGATAGAGAGAGGTGATAGAGAGAGAATTAGAGAGGGAAAGAAGGTGGATATATTGAGAGAGAGGAGGCAAGGAGGGAGAGAGAAATAGGTATAGACGGACAACTAGGTAGAGAGAAGTAGATATGAAAGGAGAGATATAGGGAGAGGTAGGGATGGAGAGAGAGGTGAGACAAAAATAGAGAGAGGTCTAGGTAGATAGAGGGGGGAGGAGATAAAGAGAAAAATAGAGGGAAGTAGAGAGGGAGGAAGAGGTAGGGATGGAGAGAGAGATGTGAGAGATATAAGAGAGAGGAGGGAGGAATAGGTAGGGAGAAAGGGGTGAGATAGACAAAAATAGAGTAGAGAGGGAGGAGAGAGATAGAGAGAGGTGATAGAGAGAGAATTAAAGAGGGAAATAAGGTGGAGATATTCAAACAAAGGAGGCAAGGAGGGAGAGAGAAATAGGTATAGAGGGACAACTAGGTAGAGAGAATTAGATATGAAAGGAGAGATATAGGGAGAGGTAGGGATGGAGAGAGAGGTGAGACAAAAATAGAGAGAGGTCTAGGTGGAGAGATGTGATGGATTTGAAAATTAGAGAGATAAGGAGGAATGTGGAGAGATTGAAAGGGAAGGAGGGGGGACAGAGAAAGATGTATAGAGAGAGAGTTTAGGTAGCAAGAAGTAGAGAGAAAAGGTGGGTGAAAGGAAGAGAGAGGGAGAGAGAGAGGGGGAGAAAGAGAGGTGAGATATAGAGAATTATAAATGGAAGGAGAGAGAGGGGGATATAGATAAAATTAGAGAGGGAGGGAGGGAAGGAGAGAGAAGTGAGATAGAGAGAAATAGAGAGGAAATATTTGGTCTCTCACTCACTCACTCACTCACTCACTCCCTCTCCCTCTATCTCTCTCCACTATACCTTTAATCTAAACCCTTAACCCTTAACCCTTAAACCCTAAACCCTTAAAAACTCTACCCTCTACCCTCTATCTCTCTCCAACTCCATTCCCATGTCTCTCTCAAGTCCCTACCTCCTACCCCCTCTCCCTCTCTCAAGTCTCTCTCTCTCTCTCTCAAGTCTCTTCTCAAGTATCTCCCTCCTACCCCCTCTCCCTCTCTCAAATCTATAATGTCTCTCCTTCCCACCCTATCTCCCTCTTTCTTTCTCTCAAGTATCTTTGTCCTACCCCATCTTCCTCTCTCTCTTTGTCAAGTCACCCCCTCCTATACCCTCTCCCTCTCACAATGACTCCCTCCCTCTCTCAATCTCTCTACCTATCCCTATTCCTCTCTCTCAAGAATGTCCCTCCCACCACCTCTCCCTCTCTCTCTCCCAAGTAGAGGGATTAGGGATTAATGGTTAAGGGTTGAGGATTGAGGGATTAAGAGGGTATGGGGGTTTAGGGATTAGGGTATAGCATTAAAGGTTGAAGGTTGAGGGTTGAGGGATTAGATTTTAAGGTTTCAGGTTTGATGGATTAAGAGGGTATAGGGGTTTAGGGATTAGGGTTTAAGGTTTAAGGGTTGAGGGATTAGGGTTTAAGGGTTAAGGGTTGACGGATTAAGAGGGCATATAGGTTGAGGGATTAGGGGTTAAGGGTTGAGGGTTGAGGGATTAAGAGGGTATGGGGGTTGAGGGATTAGGGTTTAAGGGTTAAGGTTTGAGGGTTGAGGGATTAAGAGGGTATAGGGGTTGAGGGATTAGGGTTTAAGGGTTGAGGGTTGAAATGGTATAGGGGTTGAGGGATTCAGGTTTAAGGTTTGAGGGGTAAGGGTTAAGGGTTGAGGGATTAATATTATAGGGGGGTTGACTAATTAGGGTTTAAGGGTTGAGGGATTAGGGTTTAAGGGTTGAGGGTTGAGGGATTAGGAGGGCATGGGGGTTGAGGGATTAGGGTTTAAGGGTTAAGGGTTGAGGGTTGAGGGATTAAGAGGGTATGGGGGTTGATGGATTAGGGTTTAAGGGTTGAGGGTTTAGGGCTGAGGGATTAGGAGGGTATGGGGGTTGAGGTATTAGGAGGGTATGGAGGTTGAGGGATTAGGGTTTAAGGGTGGAGGGTTGAGGGATTAAGAGGGTATGGGGGTTTTTGGATTAGGGTTTGAGGGTTGAGGGTTGAGGGTTGAGGGTTGAGGGTTGAGGGTTGAGGGATTAAGAGGGTATATTGGTTGAGGGATTAGGCCTCACTTATCTCACAATTCCTCTCTATCAGGCCTCACTTACCTCCCACCCTAGTTTCTTAGGTCTCTCCTTCCCATCCGCTCTCTCCCAATTTGACTCCCTCTCCTTCTCTCAGGTGTCTCCCTCCCAACCTCTCTCTCTTAGGTTTCTCCGTCCCACACCCTCTCCCTTCCCTTCTCTCCTTCTCTCAGGTTTCTCCCTCCCAGCCTCTCTCTCTAAGAGGGGATAGGGGTTGAGGGATTAGGGTTTAGGGGTTGAGGGTTGAGGGATTAGGGTTTAATGGTCTATCTATTTGTCCCTCTATACCTATTTCTCTCTCCCTCCTTGCCTCCTCTCTCTCAATATCTCTACCTTCTTTACCTATCTACCTCTCTCTCTCTCTACCCTTAACCCTAAACCCTAAACACTTAAAATACTCTACCCTCTACTCTTTATCTCTCTCCCACTCCCTCTCCCTCTCTCTCTCTCTCGCAATTCTCTCCTTGCTACCACCTCTCCCTCTCTCAAGTCTCTCTCACTCACTCAATCACTCCTTCTATGTCTCTCCCTTCTACCATTATCCCTCTCTCAACCCTTAAACCATAAACCCTAAACCCGTAGACCCTCTACCTTATACATTAGACCCTCAACGCTAATCCTTAAACCTATACCCTAAACCCTCTACCCTCTACCCTCTACCCTAAACCCTAAGAGAGAGAGGAGGGAGGGATAGGTAAAGATGGATTTTTGAGATAGATAGAAGGAGAGAGATATAGGTAGAGAGAAGGTAAAGAGATATAAATAGGGGGAGGGAGAGAGGAGAGATAAAAAGAGGGGGAGGGAGGGAGAGATCTAGAGAGAGTAGAGAGGGAGGAGAGAGATAGAGTGAAGTAAGATAGAGAGATCTAGAGAGAGAATCTTAGGTCTCTCACTCACTCAATCGCTCTATATCTCTCCACTCTACCCTAAACCCTAAACCCTAAAACCTTAACCCTTAAACCCTAAAACATTAAACCCTCTACCCTTAACCATCCCTCCCTATATCTCTCTCCCACTCCCTCCCTCTATCTCTCTTTCAAGTCTCTCCATCCTACCCCCTCTCCCTCTCTCAAGTCTATCTCTCACTCACTCAATCCATATATCTCTCTCCCATCTCCCTTAAACCCCATACCCTCAAATCAATACCCTAAAGCATCAACCCTATAGTTCCTCAACCCTATACCTTCAACTCTCAACCACATAATCTATACATTGGATCCTCAACCCTCATCTATCTTTGTCCCTCCCTCCTCTTCTCTCCTAATATCTATCTCACTTATCCCTCCATCTCCCCCTCCATACATCCCACCTTCTCCTCTCTAATACCTCAACCCTATCCCCTCAACCCTTAAAACCTTAAACACTCAACCCTATACCCTAAACCCTCAACCCTCAACCCTTAAATCCTAAACCCTTAAACCCTCTACCCTCTACCCAATAACCTCAACCCTAATCCCTCAACAATTAAACCCTTAAACCCAATTAAACTCTCTACCCTAATCCCTCTATTAGGTATGTCACTCACTCACTCCCTCTATCTCTCTCCCATTCCCTCTCTGACTCCATCTCTCTCACTCTCTCCCACTCTGTCTTTCTCCCTCTCTCTATCTCTCTCAGATATCTCCCTCCCACTCTCTCTCTCCCTCTATCTCATGTATCTACCCCCACCCCCTCCATCTCTCTCGAATCCCTCTATTTTGAGTACTCTCTCTCCCATGAGTACTCCTTGTCCCTCCCACCCCCTCTCTATCTCTCAAGTCTCTCTCTCTCTCTCTCTCACTCCTTGTATCTCTCCCATCCCTCTATCTCTCACTACCTCTCTATCCTACTCTCGTAGGTATCTCCTTCCTACCCCCTCTCTCCCACTTTGTCTCCCTCTCCTTCTCTATCGGGTGTCTCCCTCCCTCTCTCTCACTCTTTGTCTCTGTCTCTATGGATTAGGGTTTAAGGGTTAAGGGTTGAGGGTTGAGGTATTTAGCCTCACTTATCTCACAATCCCTCTCTGTCAGGCCTCACTTACCTCCCATCCTAATTTCTTAGGTTTATCCTTCCCACCCCCTCTCTCTCTTAGGTTTCTCCCACCCAGACCCTCTCCTTCCCCCTCTCTCTCTCTCCCACTCCCTCTCTCTTTCACTCCATCAGTCTCTCTCCCACTTTGTGTCTCTCCCTCTCTCTGAAGTCTCTCATTTTTAGAGGAACATATTTGGTGCTTTCCAAATGGATTTTACCTTGAAACAGTCAAAATAAGGATTGACCCTATGATTCAGGCCCACATTTTCTTGTTTTTGTCTGGTTCAACGCTTTATCTGAGTTAGAAACGCCTTTTTTTCTGCATTTGACTTCATATTCTACCAATCTATGCTTGATCCATCACCTTTTTACCACCAATCTGCATGGTAGACAACGTAGAAGAAGATATTTTTATGTTTCTACATAATTTTACATTATCTGAGGTAATATATTCATTTTGGTAAATTAGAATGTTTGTATTTAGTATATTTGTTTGTTTTTGACAATATAAACTAAATTTCCTTAATGATTTTATTAATCATAACAATTGGTCTTAGAATTCAACATTGAATTAGATGGGATTTGCATAAAAAAGTTCAATTTTTATGAGTTTGAAGAACAAAAAAAATAAAAAACATGACATTTACTTAACATAAATTTACTTATGAATTCTATTTGCATTGCTTATAGTAGTCCATTTCTAGCATGGCTAGTGGAATTCACTGTATTTCATTCTCTTTTCAACTAATTTAGAAAAAAATTATTTTCATCCAATTTGGAAAACCTCATTGCCAAAGAAATAGGGAATAATGATAAGATATAGCATCACAAACCCTTCTTTGAATCTATATTCTTCATGACTTTGTTGACAATCAAAAATTTTGTTTTGAGAAAAATAAACACAAGAGTCTCTAGTTATCATTTAGGTGGCAGCAATTTATACCCTAGGTTTGTGATTCTCATTGATTTGTTGTATTGAATGGTTTCTGCCCCTCTCTACATCATAATTTTTGTAAAATGCATTACTTAATTTTGTTCTATGTGTGTTTGTGGACATGTAGCATTCAAGGTCATGCCGAGGAAATGACCAAAGCCTCTAACACCAGAAGAATGTGCAGTTAAAAAAGCAAGGAGAAGAGAATAACAAAATGTAGCTTGTGAAGCAAAGGAATTGTAGCCCATACAGCCACAAATTGCCGTGTAATCTAAGAGAGATGTCAAATTGGAAAAACAAAGGGCAAAAATGATGAAATTTTGTGGAAGGACAGGAATGGATACAGAAGTTGGGGGCACATAATCAACCATAGGTGAAGCTCAATGCACATCTCCAGTTGAAGACACATTGAAAACAACATGTGGTTTTCCAGGTTCATCCAAAATCACATCTCCAATTGAAGACACACCATCAAAAACATTACATTTTGAAAGTACATCAACAAGCACATCATTATTTGAAGGAACTCCACAAATGACATCTCAATTTGGAGGTACAACATCGTTTACATGTCAATCTCAAGGTATGACATCAATTGCACCTCCAATTGAAGGTACACGATCTATCCCTGATGTTGTTGACCTTCCCAATATTGACACAAATTTACATTTGAGAGCTCCTCCTAGAGTTTTGCATAGAAAACCTACATTTTTTATTGATATTGATTCCAATGTTTTGAAATGGATGCCTAATAATATTCCAAAACGTACATGTCAAAGATATGCAAAAAGGATATGGAGTTTGTTTTTTGTGAAGCTAAGTGAGGGTGGAAGATGCCAACTGTTTTTGAAATGATGAGGAAACTCAAATTCAGGCCCACCATGAAGGCTCTTGGGATAAGAGTTTTGAATGACTCAAGTGAAAATACCATTCTAAAGAACTTGATGAGTGCATACGAGAGCGTGGGTTCCACCTCATGCACGAAGGATAGTTGTGCCACATGACGTGTGATGACAACAACACTATTAAGCAGTTAAACAAGGAACAAGGTGAACCTTACAAAGGAAATTAAGTCTTTGAAAATAATTAGATCATATATAATGAGAGCCAAAGGAAGGCGTGAAAGAGTGGAGGATCCAAATAGTAATGAGTTATGGGAATTTTTGGGTAGAGTGCCACAAAAAGACACAAGAATTGCTCAAGGCTTGAGATCTTTAATTGTGACTTATTTGAAGGATAACACAAGGACCTCTCCTAATCAAAGAGATGTTGTAAGAGGGATAATTGGTAGTATAAACCATGAGCCGCATCCAATGCATAATTTGGATACCACTCAAACCCAATTTTTTGCTGATTTTGTACAAAAGTTTCTTGAAATTAAAATATGTCAAAGGTATTTTGAAATTATAAAGCCTTTTTATGTAAAAATAAATCACACACGCACTACTTGTTGTTGTAGGTTTCATATTGAGTATTCTAACCATTATGATTTTTATTAACGTATATGTGTAGATATGCATACTGACAATGTTTTGAAGGAATGTAACATAATGCCTCCACCTAAATTGTCAAGAAAATTTTTGTCTTCCATTTTATGTGAAAGAGAGGATGGTCAAATTTTTTACAAAAATTCATGTTTGGATGGCACATGTGATCATTGTGGTGGCATGCAACATTTTCCATTTTTTCAACACATGGCTAGTACACACACAATTGGAGACAAAATTGTGGAATTTGGCAAATGCACGACAGTGGCATATAGTCTAAAAGATGGGAAAGAAGCAAAGAAGTGTGAATTGGTCAATGATAAGATTATAATGTATCAATTTATGGGAATTTTTTGTGATCAGGTTGTTTATGATTATGCAACGCATACACACAAAGCACAATGGTTGGACTCACAGTTTAAGTTATGCAAGGACACATTTCCACTTCGTTATATCATTTTAGTTGTTGAATTCATTGAGAACTACACACTACAACAACACAACGAGGTGCAATCACATTACTACAACTCCGTGTAGGTTGCTATATTTGTACATATAACATTCATTCATGCAAATGATAGTACAGAGGAAAATAGGAAAGTATTGAGGGAGTATAACTTTTACATCAGTGATGATCACACACATTCTATAGATTTTGTTCAAGGTTCCTTTCATATGTTCTATGCTGATTTGGCTAGCAGGGGCATATCATTTAGTCAACATATCATATGGTTAGATAATTGTAGACCACAATTCAAGAATTCTAGAATGTTTTACTAGTTGAGCAGGATGCGTAGGATTAGTGGTGTTCAACATATGTGGAACTTCTTAGACGTCAGGTATGGAAAGGGGGAGCATGATGGAGTAGGTGCATATATCAAAAGATCCCTAGCACGAGAAGAGTTAAAGTACACAAATAGTGTAAAGTTGATAGATGCAAGATTAATTGTCCAGTGGTGCAATAGTTTAATGGGTCCAGTTAGTGAAGGTAATTCTCTAGTTCATAGATTTTTTCATTTAGTAGATGATACTAATATTGCAAAATATGAGTATTGTTTTACACTAACAGGATCGAGCGAGCTACACTCTTTTAGAAGATCCAACGCAGGTACATTGACTATCCATATAAGGAAGATGGCATGCTTATGTTATGCATGTACAATTCAATCATGGAATGATTATGATTCAACAGAGTGGGTTGACAAATGTTCTGTAAGAATTCTAACTCCACTTGAAACTTATCAGCTCCTAATGGCTCTACAAATCATGGAGATGCAATCATCCATTGACTTTGATCATGTATCAGACCAGTTAGAACCAAGTAATATATCTTACTTATAATTTTTATTATGTTGCTCGATAAATAAATCTAACAAGATGAACATATCAATGCAGGGAATGTTTATGCAGTGATTGTAGATGAAGACAATGAAGAGGGTACAAATTATTACCTCTGTCATTGTATCAAGGCCAAAAAGAAATTGGAGTCCCTAGTTATAGATAGAGAAAACATAGAATATCCTATAGGTTCGGTGGTTGTTACTCGAACAGGGCTTCAAAGGTATATAGTTAAGAATGTTGCATTTTGGTTGTTTGAGGACTTCAACATGCATCAAAAAATTATTCACTATTTGAACCTTGTCATTGCCACCAATGTTCATTTGATCAAATATAAGGGTAGACCTGTGAACAAGAACTTGTGGAAAGTGCGTGAGTCTAACCACGAGGCAATACGCAACACAATAAAGACTAGAGCATATCCAAATGGTTTCCTGGATTGATTTGTAAGTATGTGCATTGAATTTGTAAAGCCATGTTATTGATCACTCTTTTGGACAAACACATTGCAATAAGGATTTTTCATGATTATTGTTTGATGTCATATGCATTTATGATTGTCATTGATCCTTTTTTAGATTGTGACTATAGGTAATACTGAAGTTTGTCAAAGTATATAAGAAAAGAACAAAATTGATTGTTGGTGCAAGTGTTTTGTGGTATGAAAAACATCGGTTAATGGTGCATTTTCTAGTTGTCAATCTTCTATTTCTTTTCCATCTCCTAGATTTATCGGATTCTTATATGCTACACGTTTTATGTTAAGCCTCTCAGTGATATATTTGAAATTTATACATAAGGTCATCGAGAGATGATAAAGTAGCGAAGGGGCACATAACCATTGTAGGACCTTCAATCGACCTCCTTATATAGCATGCATGAAGGTGATAGTAGGTCTCATCAGCTATATGACTGACATTATTTAGTTATTTCTCTTTTAATGATTTTTATGTGAGTCTATGTCTAAGATTAAGAGGCTTTTGCAGGTTTTTTGTGGACCAAATTCCTAGCATACTACATAAGCACAGAGAGGCTAATACCCATGTGTTTCATACGGAGCAGAGGATTTACATGTGTTGAACCATTTTGGAATGCAAATAGTTGGGCCAACTGAGGCGAAATGGAAAAATGAAACTGGGCAGCAACTCCTTTTGTCCTTTTCTCAAGTACAATATATTTCATGATTTGTATTGGAAATGGGAGGATTATTTCCCTGCATGTATTGCTACAAGTATTGACAAATGGGAATATTTTCAATATGTTCTTCCATCACTAATTTAATATTTTTCATTGACTTAATGTATTGTTTGAAGACTACACATTCATAAAGACCTATTGCTCCGTACATAACCATAGCTCTTGGATTCTTGAGACATTGACTGACATAGAATTGAAAGTCATAGGACATTGATTGTGGTGAGTGAATTTGATTGTGAATCACTTTATAATCATACACTCAATGTACTTAACAACTGATCACTACTCATTTCTAATCTGTCCTTTTCATTTGCACATTTCCATGTACAGTGACCCTTCACAGTTCCCTTGTGTTCATACATTCATGATGCTTGTCTTAATAAATAACATTCCTTTAAATCTATTATCCTTTTATGAAGTGAAAAGGTAGGGGTAACGTATGCCTCACAAAAATCGATACAACCTAGGTCATCTCTAACATACCTTAGGTTATGACATTCAACAAAACAACTACTATGGTTCAACCAACTCGATCCCTTAAGGGTGCAAAGTGCAAAAGGGAAATAATATTTGATAGGGTATTAATCATAAACCATGGTGATTAAAAAATATCTATCTGAATCTATGAGATCAAATTGGATGCCTCAACAATAAACTCTCTCGTTTATTGCTATCTCAGAGGCATTTTCCTGTGGTGGTAAATTTTAACTCAAGGAAAGAGTTATCAAATGCAAGTAGTTGAAAGTTGCAAAGTAGTGCAACTTTTGTTCTGTAGCTCATGTGACCAGAAATACTATTCCAACATGTTTGAGTGGGTACTTTTATGCTATGTATGCTCCTCTTTTGCACCTAAACACACGAAATCACTCTGAGCTACGTTCAACCAGATCGATCCCTTAAGGGTCCAAAGTGCAAAATGGCTGCAAAATTTAGCATGCTATTACTCAGACACCATGATGCTTAGAAAATTTTTGTTTGATCCTACAAGATCACATTGGGCCCATCTACAATAACCTCTCTCAGTTTTTTTAATCTTGGAGGTATTTTCTTGTGCTAGCGAATTTTCACTCTAGGAAAAAGTTGTCAAATACAAGTAGTTGAAAGTTGCAAAGTGGTGTAACTTTCATTCTATAGCTCGTCTGACCAAACAAATTGTTCCAACACATCATAATAGGTATTTTTATGCTAGGAATGGTCCTCTTTCACACCTAAACATACGAAATCGCTTCATGCTACGTTCAACTAGATCAATCCCTTAAGGGTCCAAAATGGATAATGGTTGCGAACTTCAACATGCTATTACTCGGACATCATGATTCTTAGAAACTTCTCATTTGATCCTATGGGGTAAAGTCGGGCCCCTCTACAATAACCTTGCTCGGTTTTCACTATCTCAGAGGATTTTTCCTATGGTGGCAAATTTTCACTCAAGGAAAAAGTTGTCAAATGCAAGTAGTTGAGGCATATTATCAAACAATTCACTGCCTTGTCTATGGCTTGTCATGGCATTCCATCAACATGAGACCACTTTTCTTTGAGGCATTTTTTCAAAAAGTTCAATGGCTTGTCTATGGTATTGCTTACTATTATGCTTTCATAGATTTTTTCCAAGCATCCATAGCTTGTTTGAAAGAATTTGTTTTAGGCTTTTAGCCATAGCAAGAAGGCAAGAAACATTTCATAACATAGACAAGGGAATGAAATTTTGAAAAAATGCCTCTGAGAAATGTGGACTCATGGAATTCCATGATAAGCTAAAGCAATTGGCAGTTGCTCCTAGTTATTAGTTATGCAATGTGAATTAATTGCATAACTGCTTAGGTTGACTTTGTCAAAAGCTATATTGTAATTGAAATTTTGTCATCTATCAGCATCTAGTTATTCATTATGCAATGTGAAGTGATCCTTCGAGTTTGAAAGATGTGCAATGCATGAATAAAAACTACAAAAATCTATTTTCTACATTTAATTAGTTAAAATCTTTATTTTATTTGCTCTATATATCTCTATGCTATGGAAATTCCTTTCGATTTCAAAAAAGATAGTTTTTATCTCTTGTTATACAAGTTTCTACATTTTTTAATCTCTTGTTATAAAAAGGGGTAGATATACAATGTTAAAGAAGAGTGAAAGCACAACTAAATTTATCATTTCAAAGAAATTTTTTTGATGCATCTTTTCAAACTGTTCACTGCCTTCTCTATGCAATTGCTTACTATTATGCTTTTGATATATTTTTCAAATCATCCATAGCTTGTTCAAAATCACTTGTTTTAGGATTTTAGCCATAGCAACAAGGCAATGAACTATTTGAGAAGATTCTTTGGTAGACATGTATGAAAAATTTGGTAACATAGACAAGGTGGGGAACTATTTGAAAAAATATCTCAAATAAATTTGGTGTTGTAGAATGCCATGATAAGAAAATGCAATTGGCAGCTGCTCCTAGTTATTAGTTATGCAATGTGAAGAAATTGCATAACTGCTTAGGTTGACTTTGTTCAAACTATATTGTAATTAAATTTTCAGCTTCTAACAACATCTACTTATTAGCTATGCAAAGTGAAGTAATGCTTTGACTTTGAAAGATGTGCAATGCAATGTAATCAATGACATGAATATAAACTAAAAAAATCCATTTTTTACAATTCATTAGTTAAAATATTTATTGTATTTTCTATCTATATTTATATATGCTATGTAAATACTTTACAATTGTATTTAAAAGGCTTAATAGGTTAGTTAGGTGGTATTTTCAAAATCAAGTTGTGAGTGTATGGTAATTAAGAGAAAAATTAGCAAATTGCCATCTTAGAAGTCTAAAAAATGGTGGTTGATCGGCTCAATGGGTAGTTGGAAGGTGGTATCAAGATATATTTTTGTAATACCCTGAGTTGAGGGCTGATTTTGTTCAGTTTCTAATAAGAAAATATACTTGAAAACGCTGATAACTGGTTTTCTTTGTTTTCCTAAATTTTCTTTGCTTTGCACATGCCCATACAATTCTATCATGACTTGAGGCTTTGGATACTTGATTTCATATGTTTTTACTCTCTTTTCATCTATTCTGAAGGTTTAAATCCACTGTTGGTGTGTGTGGGATCAACAAACTTGGTTACTACTTTGTTTTTTGTGTTAGGGGTTTTGAGGGAAGGAAACACCATGACACATTAGCCAATCCACCTACTATTCTAACCTTGTTGCTTGGTGGATTGGCCTCTACCATGATAATTTTGGTGTATGAATACTTTGGAGGATGAGAAAATGAATAAACTCAGTGGGGTGTGAAGTTCTAATGTTGTTCAAGGGTGTTTCCACCATGAAAGAAAGGAACTCAAGTACTGAATCTGGGAAACACTAAAAGGAATGGGGTTGTGAGTGTCCTTTAAGTTATTATAGAGGTATTGTGGGGTTTTTGGACCTTTGGAAGGATTGGGGGAGGTATGGAGTTATGAGTTTCTTTAAAACCCTTGTTTTTGTGAAAGTTTAGGATGGTTTGTGAGTAGAGGAATAGAAAAAGTTCTTGGGGCTCCTAAAATGGGAGAATCCTGAGTTTTGTGAGCATCCCTAAGACTCTTTCAAGTTTCTTTGGTTTGGAGGTGAGTTTGTGAGGATGTTTCTTTGGAAATTAGGCCTAATTGTGAAGCCTGGAGTGAGGGAGGTGTATTGAAAGTTCATGTTGGTCCAAAAGAGTTACTATTGGTTTTGGCATATGTTGTGTAACCCTGAAAAGTGTATCTTAATCCACCTTTAAATGGTTAGGTGTTTTGGAAAGGTTGGGAGAAATTAGGCTTGGACCAGGTTTTGAGTTTGGTGTGGGAGCACCTACACCACATCATCAATATTTTTTTATTTGAATACATCAATAGGGAAATGTTAGTTTCTTTAGGTTTTTTTTGTCTAATAATCTTTGAGAGATCAATAATAATGAAAAAAAAGGGTGTTTTATGTCTTAGAAGTCAATTAGAAATCATATAAGTTGTAAAATGCCGACAAAGCAACTTTAATACAAACAAATGTAATAAGGGACCAACTAATCCCAAGGTTGGTTATGGGCATTGGGGATAATATGGTTGCTGGAAAATTCTTTAAAAATCCTTACCAAGGCTCGAATGAGAGAGTAGAAGAAGTTTTGTAACAATTTTACACAATAAACACCATAGTTTTGAGTAATTTTCTAGAAAAATATTGTTTTCTTGATATTTTTTAGTGTTGTACAAGAACATATAGGTTACTCATGGTCTAATAATTTTAGAGGATGTGTCTATATTTTTTCTAATTTGGTTTCTTAACTCTTTGTTTGTAGAGAGAACCAACACAAATAGTGACTGTCCCAACGTTGTTGAATCAAGGGTTTGAGGGGAAATTTGTGATGAGACTTTGCAGAAGTATTTTGAGGTGTTTGGGGCTTTGGAAGTGTTGAGAGAGGT
Source organism: Sequoiadendron giganteum (assembly GCA_007115665.2). Taxonomy (NCBI): domain Eukaryota; kingdom Viridiplantae; phylum Streptophyta; class Pinopsida; order Cupressales; family Cupressaceae; genus Sequoiadendron; species Sequoiadendron giganteum. The sequence continues at coordinate 372,053,403 of CM021100.1, read as the reverse complement.
CTGGAGTTGTATGTTTCTTTAAAACCCTTGATTTTGTGAAGGTTTAGGAGGGTTTCTTGGGTTTTGTGAGTTAGAGGCTCTGTAGACACAAACTAATGAAAAAATTTGAGGTTTGGCATCATGAACTAAGACTACCCAAGGCGTTTGGATAGATACCAAAAGTTGGAAGGGTGGTCCCTTTGGAAAAAAAGGGCTAATTATGAAGCCAAAATTGATGTAGGTGTGTTGAAAGTCTATGTCGGTTGAAAAGAGAGACCACTGATTCTTTGGTGTGTTGTGTAGCCCTGAAAAGGGTATCTCAATCCATCTTGTAATTGTATAGTGTTTTGGAAAGGTTGGGAGAAATTTGGCTAAAACTGAGTTTTGAGTACTACAAGAATAACAAGTCACAAATGTGAGTTTCGGAAACCTTGATGAATCTAACTTAGGGACTCTTGTCAATTGATTCAATTGTCATTGTATGAATGTTGATGGTATTTGTAGGGCCTTGGTGGAGTCTTCTTGTTCATTTGCAAGGTTAAGTAGCTGAGACCCTTGAGGGTGGGTTGGTGCCTATTAGGTTGAATCATTATGAAGAAGAGTTCTTGATTGAGAATTGACATTTCCATTGTTGTGAGTCTTATCCACCTTGGCTCTGCATCAGAGTTCTACAAGGGTGGATTTTTGGGTAAGGTGTTGAATGAAGAGTTTGGTTTGATGGGGCTTTGAGGTTGTGTAGATTGCTCAAAATAGGTTGTATTAATCTTGTTAGGAGGCCCTTGAAGGCAGGTTGTCAGACTGATTGGTTTTGAGCCTCCTTGCCTCTACATCGGTGAGGCACAAGTAATTGAAGCATTCCAAAGGATGAAAACCACCACAAATGGAGCTTATTTATACAATACACTTTAGATGGGGCTTACTGAACATTCGAAAGTAATTAATTAACCATTAGATGTAAAAAAACTCCATGCCTACAAAATTCAAGCTTACAACTTACACGATACACATGATAACATCATTCAAGAATGGCAGTAGAAAAATAAGTGTTTCTTTAATCAAAAATCCGAAAGGCTATACAATGATATATATTGATAAAAGTATATAAATATAACCAAAAAAACCATATAGGCTTAGTACAAAGGAGCCATTTGGACATAAAATATCACGTATATATATCAATAGTACAAAACATATGTTCCAAAATGCTACATAGGCATACAAAAAACAACACTAATACATAGTCATTTCCCTCTAGGGGAAGGAAATAGATCTCGTGCTTCCTTCAAAATTCAGCTGGATGGAGTGATTGTTTCTTGTCTTGTCTTTCGAACACGCCCACTACTCCTTCTCTCTTCACTTTGGACCTTCAACTGATACGATTAAAAGTAAAGATGTTAACACATAGAAATTGAATTATAGAATGGCATATAAAAAAATATAATCACTTACCACATACATATAGTCATCATGCACATTTAAAGCATCATCATGTCCACAATCTGGAGTGACAACCACCTGTAGCAGCCATGAAGATAGAAATTAAACTACATAAAATTATCATGAAAAATTTCTATAATAGACCATAAAAGAGAAAATATAATGTCAAATCGACTAATCTATTCCATACCTCTCTCAATGGATCAAACCTGGCTATTACTGCAACAACTTCATGGTCCATCGTGCCACCAACATCACCAACGCTATCTCTTGTCAATAGTTGTAAATGAAACAATATCTCAAGTATCATGTTGATATAGGATAACATAATGTGACACAATCAAGGAATACATGAATGCAATGTTTGTGTTTCTCATCAATTTTTTAGATTTGTATAGACGCAAAATTATGAAAACTAGCTAACATAGATTTACAACCCTATTAATGAATAAAGGCTACTTGAGTGTATGTTGTTTGAGGATATGAATCATGAGGTGTGGAGGAAGAAGGTGCACCAGGAATTTTTTTGAAATCCAAAGCACGTTATGAGACAAACATTCAACTATTCAAATGCAATAATAATATATTTAATACTAGTTGCATACTTGTGGACTCATTGTCGAGAATGTATAAGGGTCTATAGGAATAGAGCATCCCTCATGAAACGTGTGAACCTGAAATTTCATCATATCAAAATTCTACTAATTTAGTTATTCTTAAATTTTAAAATATATTTTAATAAACAACATTAAAATAACTTACTAAATTTTACATGAGTGTCAATGTTGAATGTATCATTCAGAATATCATCTATGAAATCCATCGCCTCTACAACTGACATAGGCAATGTAGCTACATCACGAGCACCCTAATAATCATACGTGCAAACAACACCAAAAGCGCCACAATGGTGGGATGGAGCTCGGGGCCTACATGTCTCCTCCACACCAGGCTCTACTAGAGGACTCGCACACTATAAAATGGTCTGGGTGAGTGAGCCAATCAACTTCATTGTGTCCACCTCTACATTGTCCTTAACAATGGAAGGAACAACGACATG
>CM021100.1:371399733-371450827 GCA_007115665.2 Sequoiadendron giganteum | reverse complement strand
ATCCTCAGCCCCTCAACCCTTAAACCCTAATCCCTCAGCTACTATTACCTCTACTCTATAACCTATTAATCCCTCATCCCTAAACCCTAAACCCTTAAACCCTAACCCATAAACCCTCTACTCGCTACCGCCAATCCTATACCCACTACTCTCAACCCTAATCCCCCAACCCTCAAACCCACTTAGTAAACTCTCTACCCTAATCCCTCAACCCTCTTGACCCTTAAACCCTTAAACACTCAACCCTAAACCCTCGACCCTTACCCCTTAAACCCTAAACTGTTAAAACCTTGACCCTCTACCCTCTAACCTCTACCATCAACCCAGTACTCTCTACCCTAAACCCTAATCTGTTAACCCTTAATCTCTCAACCCCTATAACCTCTACCCTATATATTGGACCCTCAACCCTAATCCCTCGACCTTATACCTTAAACCCCCAATCTTCAACCCTCTACCCTTTACCCTATACATTAAACACTCAACCCTCAGCCCTCAATCCTTAAACCCTAAATCCTCTACCCTTTACATTGGACCCTGAGCCTAATCCTTCAACCATATACCCTCAAAACTATACCCTAAACCCTCTACCCTCAACCAAGTAAACCCCTAACCCTAAACCCTTAACCCCAAACCCTTCAATCCTAAATGCTTAAACCTAAAACCTTCTACCCTATACCCTCAACCAAATGCCCTCTACCATCAAACCTATTCCATCAACCCTCAAACCTTAAACCCTACTACCCTACAAACCATCAACCCTATAGGTCCTCCATCCTAATCCCTCAACCCCTATCACTTTCTCTCTATCTATACATCTCACCTCTCCCTCCTTCCCTCCCTCCCACCCTCTCTAATTGTCTCTATCTACCATCTCCCTCTTTCTGCGTACCTCTCGTTCAATCAATCCCTACCACCCTCTCTCACTCCCTCTCTCTCACACTCCCTCTCACTACCTATCTCTCAAGTCTCTCCCTCTCCCTCTCCCTCAATTCTCTCTCTCCCACCCCCCTCTCTCTCTCTCCCTCTCCATCAATTCTCTCTCTCTGACCCCCCCTCTCTCTCTCTCCCTCCCTCTATCCCTCCCAGCCTACCTAGCTAAGTCCCCCTCAATCCAACCCCTTCTCTCCCACTCCCTCTCTCTTAAACTCTCACTTCAACCCCCTCTCCATCTCTCTAGACTCTCTCTAAACTCTCCCTTCATCTAAAGACATACATAAATGCATACATACAAGCATAATACATTTGTACATATAATCTTACATCCATACAAGCGTACATACATACATGTACATAAAAATATATCAACATACATAAATATATTAGCATTTAACATAAAGTAAGAAATAACGCGTGTGCGTTATAACATGCGTGTGTTAAGGATCAGTAGACATGTTCCCCTCAAAAGCAAAAACCATGTAAAGTGAGAAATAACGCATGTGCGTTATAATGAGAGCGCGTTATAACACACTCACGTTATATCTTGCTTTGAGAATTACCGAACTTTAAGCTTGGTATTGCCTTGGAATTCCAACCCAAAGGTTTGGAGGGCATTCCCAACGACCAGAGACGTGTTTTTAAGAAATCCACCATATTTCTCATAATCGAGTTCTTGCTCATCATCAAGATTGCACGTGGTTCAATATCAAAAAAATCGAGCACATGGGTAATGTTGGGTTATCTCTTAGCTATCCAACGATGTAATTTTTTTCACGTTCTGAAAATGTTAAGTCTTTCATCCATAATTTATTTTATCTATATGTCTTTTTTTTGCCAAAAAGCAGTGTTTGGTATTTTTTTTCATTATAAATTAACCGTTCATCAATTTTTCAAATAAATTACATTTTTAGAAACTAGACTCCATTCTACAAAATTAAAAAATTAAAAAAAAAACAAATCAATTAGTTTCCAAAATTTGTAGGGGTAGCACGACCAAAATTCTATTTTCAGGATATGTCCACTTCGTAAATTAGTAAAAATTAAAATATTTATTAAAAAATTATTAGGAAAATCGTGCATCAACTACATACTATTAGCTAACTTCTGATTGTTGCGATTTTAAAAATACTAAACAAAAGTTCAGCATACGAGGGTCGTACAAGAGTTGCTATGTTATGTTTTTCTGACAAAAACAACACCAATTTGTGTACGTCCCTCGTTTGAACCCCTTAATCTCAATCATTTGCAAAATAAATTAGTAGTTTAGAAAGTAAACTTGGAACACTTGAATCCTTCTTTTTGTTCCATATCAAAATTTTGAGTCTAAGTATCCTCAATTTCACATCCAAGGTTAGTATTTCCCGATTTCAAGAAAAAACTGTCCACTTAAGTCCCCTTTTTGGGAACCATCTTGGTGCACTTACCCTTGGTGGACTACTATGTTGCAAGTTCATGAGAACTCAAAGATGTGTCATATGTGATATCATAAAATTATAATGATTTCCAATGGAAATCCATAAGCTTGGATTTATGCCATTGGTTTGTTGTATTGTAAAAGCTACACTTGACAATGTGAATATAAGAATAGAGGGTATAGTTGTGGGGAGGGAGATTTTATTTCCTCCTTCACTTTTAGTGTATCCCAAATATTTAGTGCAAATAGCCATCATAGGAATGTTAGCATCAATAATGTGGGTTACATTATGCTAAACCTCTAATCCTTGAGCATAATGAATCAATTTTCTTAGGTTTTTCATTATACACACCATTTATTTGACCAAATATTAAGTACTTAATTAGACTTTTAATCCTTCTAAATCATTATATAGTTGTTTCAATTTATCTATGGGAATAGGGGAAACAATAGTCTCAACTTCCATTCTCATTTTTGAAGTTCTCATTGGTATGGTAGGATTAGAGATGGAGCTGAAAATAGGCTAGGTATTGACAATACCTTGCTTGAAAGAGTTTGAGGGCTCAAGATCCACATAGAATGTAATAATAGCACAAGATACCTTGAGTCTAAAACTACATCTCACTAAAGTTTTGGAAATAGGACACCAAGTCATGGAGCTCATGAAAGTTTCAAAACACTATATGTGCTCAATCTAAACAGTAAATTGTAAAAAAGACAAAAAAAAAACTCAAACATAGAAGTCAAAAATCATAAGCAAATTGGAAACATAAACATAGATTTGATAGAAGTATGAGCCAAAAATAGCTCGACTAAGTTATCTAAGGCTACCATGACCTACATAGGTTGTTAAATATTTTAAATTTTGGTTATTTGTTAGACTGTTTAAGTTTCTTAGGTTTCTGTACGTACATGTATGACACTTAATGTTTTTAAAAATTTTGGCCAATTTAATATCATGTAATGTAAGAATGAAAGTGTGTAATAATTTCAAAATTATCAAACAATAAAAGATAAGTGCAAATGCAATTTATAGATCTATGATACTACAATTGACTAATTCTAATATGCCAAAATATGAAAATGATGATTTTGGTTCTTTTTTTAAACAAAACATTGTATTTTTTTCTTAAAACTAGATGTAAGATCCGTAAATGAATTATATGAACACTTTAAGATTTGATTTGAATTTTAAGTGACATAATGAATATTCTTAAATCCAATTAGACTATAGATCCAGCTTATGATGACTAAATTTAACTTATTGCAACTTATAATGCAATATTATATGCAATTTTTGAAGTTTTATTCATTTTATGATGTAAAATGAGTACCTAAATGAATAATGAAACTCTATGGAAACCCAAATATAGATCGAGGATGAATTACATCATATTTCAGAAGGTTTTGATTATAAATAAGTTAGGTTCACCAAAATGAAATGAAGAAAAAGCGAAACCCTAGGATGTTCTCACCCTAGGATTTCAATGGTTTTGTTTGGGTTTATTTTTCTAATATTTCATTTAGATATTTGAGGTAGCATAAGTTGATGGATTTGAACAAGGTATGAGACTAACTTACAATCTGAAAGGTGAGTCAACCCACCCTTCATCAAATCTGAAATCAATGTAAGAATGAAATTCAATTATTCCACTAGCCTAATGATGCAATAAACTATTCTAATATAAAAACAATAGATCTAGAATTCCACAAATAAATTCAGACTTGAGAAATGGATTGAGAAAGAACTATACACCTGTGATATGAATTTGGAGTCAAATAATGAGGACTAAGCTACCCAAAGTGAGTAGGTCCTAGTAGATAAAATTTAGATATGATTTCACATTCCTCTGGTGTTGAATCATTTGAATCCTTCATTTTTTTCTTGTCATACTATCAAATCACATTCAGATATATCTTCAATTGACTTTTCATTTATTTTCAAGGTGCAATGTTTGATTGAAACAATAAATAATTGACATGCAAACTTCTCCTAATCTTGTTTAGATCTGATACTTACACATCCAAAGAGAGAGGAAGGGTTATGCCATTTAGGGGATTTCCTAAGTTGACCTTCATGTTAGTGTTTCCATTTCCATAATGACAATCTCAATGATAAAGATGCTACCCTTTTGAGGGATAAGGAAAAATTATAAAAAAGGAATAATCAATCAACTATGGACTATAGCTCACCACCCTTCAAGGACTCCCTTGAAGTCCACTAAAGTCATACGAACCTCCTCAAGTCTTGATTGTTTCTTTCTTAGTGTTGCTTGAAGACCTACAAGGGTTAGATCTCACAAAAAATATGAAAATATGAACATAAAAGAACTCAAGTACACTTTGACATAATGCTTTGATGTTGATTTGCTACAATAAATCTCAAAAATTGTGCTCTTGACTTCCTTGATAGTGCTCTCAAGATCATAAGTTCTCTAATAGTTTTCTTGTTAGTTTTCAAATGATGCAATAACTATGTATTTATATGCAATTATTCTTATTTCTCAAAAATTAAATCTCAATAGCTGACATTGGACATTTGAAATTCAAATAATAAAATGTCAACTCCTACATATTCAATTTTAGAGGCAAAATAGGGCAGTTAAGTCACCCTTGATGACTATGTCCTAGCCATATTTTTTAGAAATTAAGTTGTTGTGGACAAAGTATTAAGTGAATGCATTTGATTTCTACTTGTAATTTGTCAAAAAACTATAAAATGGGCCACTGAATGCATAATTTGGAGAATTAGGTGTTCAATTATGTCCATGCACTTAAGGGGGAGCAAAAACATAGTTTGAAATTGTCATGGGTGACAATTTATGATGCTACAATATATAACTACAAGTTTATGAATCAAATATTTATCATGGTGGTGATGTTGTAAACTTTTATTACATAACATGTAAAACTTGATGAGGTTAAAGTTTGAATTCAATTTATATTAAAATTTTGAATTTAGGAGCTACAAATTGCCAATCCCTAGGCTTGGAAATCCTAACCTCAATGGATGGTGATAATAAAAGTATCGCATTTAAGACATTAAAAATGTTTAAATATTAGAATAAGTGTGTTAAATTTTTCATAACACAAATATGTTTTGCTTGATGTATAAGACTGAACACAAATTTATTCTCTAAATTTCCATGCACTTACATAAATACTTTAAGTAAAATAGCGTTGTGTTTAGACAAATAGTTTAGACTTGAATACTAAGGAGCATATAAATATTTTTATTGATTCTATGATTTCCCTATATCTTATTAATGAATTATATGCAAGTCCTATAAATATCTACCTATTTTTTAACATTAATTATCTTAGAACATTATCACTTGTTAATAGATATTTTTAAGTTGGGAGGAAAGTGAAGTGCACATACAAAATAGCACACTGAAGTATAGTTCTTATAGAAAAAAAGTTTTAAATGGCAATTGCTTGATTTTAGGATAATATTTATTAAAAAAATCTTGATGAATTGTAAGGTAGAATTCAACTTGTGTAATAGTAAATTGAATTATAAACTAGAACAATATATTTCTAACAATATTAAATACAATATAAAAAATATGTAAGAATAGAAATTTTACTTGTTTATCCCTAATTAAAAATCAATAAAATTTATAATCTTATTAAATAATCTAACAATATATTTCTAACATTTTAAAATATAATATAAAGAAACATATAAAACTAGAAATTATACTTATTTATTCCTAAATGAAAATGAATAAAAATTTATAATCTTATTCACTAACCTAAAAGAACATATCTTACTTTAGTCTTCTTAGAGGATAGTTATCTTCTTACCCTTAAATAGAACTTTCCAACAAGGACAATGGATAAGTCCGTTCAGAGATGGTTGTCCAGGCGTATAAACTCTCCACCTTATCAATTGGCGTTTCAGTAACAAAAATGGCAAGAGGAGCAATGTTTCTCTTGAAATGTTTAATCATATTAATCCTCATAATAATATTTGGAGTAGAAACTGTCGTTTCAGCTTAATAATCATTTCACAGAGTATGATACATCCACAAATAAGAAAATCTGCAGTAAAGGATACAAGTATTGTAGAATGGCAATTGCTTAGGGACTATTGCACATAGAGAAAAAGGAACACTGTTTGTCTAAAAAATAATATAAATAAGGGAACAAGTGGATGTCTCAATCCTCTAGTATTTGAATAATTATAATTGTAACAATTCTTATATAATAATATGAGTATATTATCTTTATTTCTAATGAATTGATTTCTCATTCTAGTAATGTATTTTTCCTCTTAATCTAAGTGCTTGCAATATAATAATAATTATTGCATTTTCTTAATATAGATAATCTTAAGCATCAAAGTTTAATTGAATAATTATTATTATATCAAAATTGGTTAATTTTAAAAATAATTATTAATCATCTAATATGTACATTTCTTATTTTATATTATTTACATATTTTTTATATTATATAATTTAATTTTTATTTTTAATAAACATTAATGTATAGATTAAACTAATAATTATAATGATTAAAAAATAATAATATAATTAATATTAATAGTTTTTTTTTTTGTGTTTAATATGTATATAAAAAATAAGTCGATAATTTTTTGTTTAATATCCAAAGGTCTGAAGAGCCCCTCATTGTTAGTTAAATGAATAAATGCTTCTAGTAAATGTCTATAAGTAGAAATAACAAGTTGAGAAAATACAAAGATTAATGATGTGGTGTTAGATTAATATGAATTGATGATCCCTGTTAGAGAATTTAGTCATTAGGTTAACCTATAACTATATATTTATTTGTTTCAGTAATTCTTGTTAATGGATCTATGTTTTAAAATTGAAAATGTTAGTTTAGAAATAACAAGTTGAGAAAATACAAAGATTAATGATGTGGTGTTAGATTAATATGAATTGATGATCCCTGTTAGAGAATTTAGTCATTAGGTTAACCTATAACTATATATTTATTTGTTTCAGTAATTCTTGTTAATGGATCTATGTTTTAAAATTGAAAATGTTAGTTTTATTTGACTGTTTTCTTAAGCTTCAATATATTTGGTGACTACTAGAATAATAGGACCACCGTATTTTATATACGGGAGAAGATAACTTCGCACAACCATAGAATCTAAACCGTGCATCTTTTAGAGGTGTCGTCCGGTTGCTGCCACCTAATGTCCCAGTATCCACCCACTCTAATTTCCATGAATTATAACTGTTTATGCCTTAAATCCACTCTAAAACATGCACTTTAACACTTAATGAGCAACAATTAGTGTTTTTGTAATTATAATGAGCAGCCATTGGTGTTTTTGTAATTATTTATTCAATCAAATAAAGTTTTTTAATGGGTCAAAGTAAATTGTTTTTTGGGGGGTTAAGTGAGCATGGAGATGGCGGTTATTCAATGGGGGGTGGTAACTGCGTCTTCTCCCCTACTGTGCAGTAAATTTATCTGAATAAGAATATAATATTTTTGTTGATAGATATAATTACAGTGTAGATAGAACGAACCTGTGGTATATATGCCTATCTATAAGGCTGTGTAAAATTTAAAAGTAGGTTTATAAGTCTTTTGAACGGGCTTGACATAAAGTGCAGTTGCTCATATTCATATTCAGAGGTTTCTTTTAATATAAATATTTATCAGCATATGATCTTTTGAAAAAAATTAAAATTCTTTATTTCTTCATTTACATTAAAGATTATAGATATATTTTTTCCATTTTAAGTCATTTATTTTTTACTTCCATTTTTTATTTTTTCTATATATTTATTTTCACCTTAATAACTTAGTTAACTTTTCTTAATCATCTTGAACATTATGAAAATATTATTAATTAAACATTATGCCAACTTACCATTCTCAAAACCATTTCCCATGGTCTCACAGCTATGAGAACATTAATCCCAAGCAAGAACGTCGATTAAAAGAGAAAAAATCAATATTACTAAAAATATAAAATCAGAACAAAAAATAAATACAAGACAGATACTGTTATATAAGAACTTTTTTCACTTAGATTGTAATGTATACATACCAAAAAGATTGAGAATTCGCATGCCTCCTTATTAATTTGGGTAGCAGATACTAAAACATTCTTCGCCGTATGGCTGTATTTAAGCCTAGAGTGCTTAAACTAATACTCTTATACCAGAAACTATTATCACCATTAACGTTACAGAAGATTTTCTTGCAAACATTATTCCCCTTGCCATTTTTGCTGCTAAACAGCCAAGTCAAAAAGATGAAGTGTTTGTATATCTATAATGGCTTTAAATAGGAGGAGATGTGCATTGTAATTGCCGGAAAGTTTTATCTTAAGGGTAACATGACAAGTATTGTCTGGATCCGAATAACAGACGGCTGCCAACAATTTTTACAATAAAGCCATGCGGTTTCGTTGATTTCAACCCCTTGAAATTATGGCTACAGTGGCTAACAGCTGTGTCCCTAAACATAGCAAATAACAGAAAGGCTCCTAATAAGGCCATTATATAAAATAAATGTGCTCTCCAGCTAAATATTTCAGCTTTTGAACCTAAATCTTCTATGGCTATTAGTTGTTACAGTTGGAAGGAATATTGGGCTGGAAGAAGAAATATTGTGCGCTTTTAAAATAATTTGTGGTTGGCTAACAAATTAAAACTATTTATTTTGATAATAATAAAATTTTGTAGAAAAAAATATGGAATCAAGATAAAATTAGATCCCGATTTAACAAGATTTTGAGGTTATTAAATCTATATTACATCACAAATTGTTCAAGGTCGAAGTGATTGAAAGTTTGATTTAGTTAAATTTTGATCATTAATACTCTATGATAAAGATTAATAAGCTAGAAAATAATATTAAATATGTGATCAAAGATTTTTGAGTTATCAATTTTGAGATATTTAGATGCTACATCTAAATTAAACCACCAACCAACTTCTTATATGATCTTGTTAATTATAAAATATTTTTGATAAGGTAAGCAGCATTTATAGGGCATTGTACCATGTACACGGACAACCCTCAAAGCCAAAAAAAGCTAGTTCAAAAAAGGATATGAACTACAAAACATAAGCAGGACATGGACAGTCGACATACAACATGTTGAATGAAAGACAAGGACTAGACAACTTTGGAATCTAGGGGGACAGATTTGACGCCCAATCCCTTAGGCCACAGTTTGGGGAGTCCTTTTTCTACTACACAACAAACCAAGAAGGCTTAGAAACGAAATCCATGGAGCTAGGTGAGAAGAGTGGTTCTGCAACAACCACCAAAGAGAAATAGTCACCATGCAGTGAAGCCGACAACGAAGAAGAGGAGGAGTCAAGAGCATTCAGAGGATCAACAAAAGTGTTTATCGATGGGTGACCTATCTCTTCTGACACGATGACATTAGAATGGGGCAATACTAGTTCCACAAAAGGGATAGCCGGAGGAGGATCCTAGGGAGACTCAGCCTCCATGGATGAAAGAGTCAAGGAAGGGACGTCCTCCCGGGAGGGACCATCTGAAGAGGAAGAGACCACCATGAGTTGGTCTGAGAGAGCATCCTTCCACTAGGTAGCAGTGCCCTTACAATGAGCAAGAGAGTAGTTAGAGGCCGAATGACCAACAAATAAATCCCTGCAACAAAAATGGAGCCACTCATAGTCCAAAAGTTGTTTCCAAGGTATGTCCACTACCATAAAGATCACATCACGATTGAGAGGTTCGGAGATGTCCAAATCGATTAAAATACGAGCCATTGTAGTATGCCCTAAATCTCGAGATGTAGAGTCCACTTCTAAAAAGTAGCCAATGGAATTGCCAATAGGTTCAAAGGATGAATGCTACCAAAACTGGAGAGGGAGGTTCGACAATCCAACCAAAACTAGTTTGATATTCAATGATTTTGTAAGAGGATTGAAGGAGTGAGACCAAGGCCAAAGGAACTAAGAATGAATAGCCCACATCCACCCTCTGTCCAACACTTTGTCTTGCTCTTCAGAAGAATCAAAGGTTGCAAAGAAAATACTTCTAGTGCTGGAATAGAGATCAATCTACCCTGAAATAATAGGTTTCCAAGAAATAAAAACTCTCTCATGGAAATCAGAAAGGGAGGACCACACCTTGTCGCACATAAAATTCTTTATTTTTACTAACATCTAGTCCACACAGCACAACAAGAGATGCATGGGCATAGGACAAAGGCCGAACCCTAATTGGAGTAGGAGGAATCTGGGAATGGAAATTTAATACAGCATTGGAGAAGGATTTCCGATGGCCTCGAGTAGTGTCAAGAGGAGAGGGAGTAGGGCCCCCTCTTAAACAGTCTCGCATGACCACCCCAGCCTACACGCCATTCCAAAGAATCCTTCCCATAGAAACTCGTTGCACCGAAGGAATCCGAGGATTCTCGTTCAACAATGGATTGACCATCCCCATCAAAGCCATGACAAAATGCATCCATGAAACATCATTTAATAGAGATTCTTCCTGTTGAGCGTCACCTAAGGAGCTCCCGCCTAGCGCCATTTCAAACCTTCCCAACGTATTCTAAATGGTGAGAATTATAAAAATTTTTGTTCAGCCTTTTGTTAGAATTTAATCACAATTTCCCACCTTCATTTTCTACTCCATAGACCACTTCCTCCCCAGTTTTGTCGGCTTGTCTACTCCATCCACTTAAACATGTGAATCGAGTTTTATTTCTATGTCCTTATTATTCTCTGCATTATGATTTAATTGTATAATTTGTCATTAGATTCTCTGCCACTTTGAAAAACCTTTCAAATTTAATGTAATCAAATATTTTGATTTGAGTCTCTTGCTAGGTATGTACGTAGGCTCAATATAGTTTTTTGTATGCATGAAAAGAGAAAAAGAAGAGCAAATGCTAGTATTGGAACAACAATAGTTTAAAGAAGCCAGTAAAACAAAAGAGCTTGATATTAAGTTATTTTCTAAGAACAATAAATAGCAATAACTCTAAATTTGTTTGATAATAGCTATTGTAGTATTTTGAAATATATTTATATGAAATACATATCATTTCAAGTTTATTTTCATTTATTTTCTTTTGTTTTGTTTTGTTATATATAAAATACTTTGTCTCTTTCTTCATGTAGTATTGGAGCCTAAGATTCTAGGAGATAAAAAATATTTAGAGTTAAAAGGTCTTAAAAAATAAAATTTAAAAAAATAAAGATTTTCCAACATAGTTTTATAGTCGATAGTGGCAGTCCCAAGCACAATCTTGAAAAACTCATAAATTACTCAATCTAATGGGGAAAACTATGATTACTAATCAATCACAATGAAGATATTATTCTATTTTCAAGAAATATGGGAGCTTGTTAAAAATAGTTAGCTAAAACTAGTTGATTCCCATACAATGCTTTATCTCAAGTGAGAAGGATTTACTAAAGGATAACAAAAAGAAGGAACCTAAACCTCTCCTTTATATTTTCCAAGAAATGCATGAGAGTATCTTTCCAATGATTGTAGCAACAATAAAGCCAAAAAATGCATGGGGCATTCTCCAAATAACATTTCAAAGAATGGTGAAGGTTAAAACAACCAAATTGCAAATGTTAAGCATAGAATTTGAGACATTATTCATGGAGTCAAGATTAATAAAATTGTACTTTACATAAATAATTGGAATGGTAAATAAAGTCAAGGCTTATGGTGAGACACTGGAGGATGAAGAGTGGTTGAAAATATTCTAAGAACTTTATCTACAAGGTTTAATCTATTGTTATGGTCATAGAAGAGACAACAAATCTCTCGCAAAATTTTCAATTAATGAGTTACATGTATCTCTCATTTCTCTTGAGAATAGGTTGAAAAAGTTTGTAGATTCATCTTTTCATCTTGATTTTAAAATAAAAGTTTTGACTAGTTATGGTAGGCATAGAATAATATTATATTCAAAAGGAAGATGAAGAAATTCATATAGAAGTGGAAGAACCATCCCATCAAACTCATGTGGAAGATGTAATAGTGAAATCTCCATTCAAAATCAACCACAAAGCCAAATTTATGATAAATGACAACTTAAATGTCATTACTGAAATGAATGTAGAATGAAATAATTTGATTATAGGTAGAAAAATACAAACTTTATCAGAGAAAACCAGATGTAGGGAAGCATGTTTTTAGTTTGTGATGTTCCACATGAAAAATAGAATGATGTATAGTTTGTAGACTCGAGATGCAACAATCGCATGACAAGGAACATATAAATATTTCTAGTTTAGTTGAGAATATAAAATCAAATGTCACATTCGGAAATGGTAAAAAAGCTTTAGTAAGGTTAGTATTTCAAGTGCATTAATAAAAAATATCCTTATGGACATCCATGCCCACTCCCAATTCTCCCACCTAGAAGGAATTTTAAATGATTTCTACTACTCAAAGGTCTCGCTCCTTGCTTCGCTAGGGTGCAAACTAGTTATTGACCTCTCTCTAGAAGTCCCATTTGTCTATGTTGTGGATTCTCCTTTGGTGCTTGTCTCATCTCCTATTGTGGATATAATTGTGGGTGGGTTTGGGATTTACCCAAATTCTCATGTGATGAAGGATGTTCATCCTCTTGCTGCTTCATCGGTCTCTCTAGCTTTTTTTTATGTTATGAAGACTAATCAGCTTGTGGAGGGCTCTATGCATCCTATGCAGTGTGCAGATGTTGCTCATGTAGTTTCTCTTGATAAGGAATTTGTTGAATAGATTGATTTTTATTCCAAGTCTTCTCTAATTTGTAATTTTTTCCACTCATGGCTTTCCCTCCCTGATTTGAATATCTAGATCACCTATCATTGGTCTCCTTTGGTTGATGGTTCGATGGAAATTTATCCTTATGTAAGGGGATTTTTTTTTGTCGATTTTAGTTCACCTTAGGGTAGACCAGTTGTTTTAGAATATGGTTTGTGGGATTTGGATTCTCATCCCCTATTCATGAGACCTTGGGCTCATTATTTTAATCTTTTGAACGAACCCTTAGATGTGGTACCTATTTGGGTAAGATTGCCTTACCTTCCCTTATAGTTCTGGTGTCCCTTTGTCTATGAGGGCATTGGTAATGCTCTTGGCAGATTCTTGAAAGTGGATAAGGATTCCAAAAAAATTACTCAGTCCTCCTTTGCTAGGATTCTCATGGAGGTTGATCGATTGAAGGCTTTCCCTGGAGAGGTTGTGTTGCAGGTTGATGGTCGGTCTTGGTCTCAGATCACGGATTATGAGATTATTCTGTTTCATTGGAGATGTTATTTTGTTGTTGGTCACTTAGCATGTGACTTTTATCAATGCTCTTGCCCTATTTCTTATTTTACCTATTGGAGGAACTCACTTCATGAACACTTAACAACATGTCATGTTGCTAACTTTGATTCTTTTGATGATGATTCAAGGCCTCCCTCTCAGATGAAAATCATGAGTGTTGAGGTGGTTGTTTCTACTTTGATAGTTTTTGTAGTGTTGTCTGTAAATGATTCTGATGATGATGTTTCCCTAGTCATTTTGTTGCTCTGATTCAAAATAAGGATGTCCCATCTAGTGTGTGTGTGTTGCCTCTTCTAAGGCCCCTGTCTCTCTAATTCTTATTGTTGATGACACTTTTATTTATTTGCTGGCTTCTACAGTACTGATTGAACACTCAATTTTTCCCTCTAAGGTGTGGAATGTCTTTACTATGGCTCCTCCTATTTTTTTCCTAATCTAGTTTTTGATACTCCCTAGATAGTTGTGCTAATGAAAATGAAATGTACTCCTCCAAAAGTCTCCGATGAGTTACCGTTGATGTAAAAGTTGTTGGTTTCAAGCTTTGGAACTTAAACTAATTTTCTATGATTTTTGGTCTCTATTTGTTTGGTCTTGGTGGCTCTATTCTAACTACTAGGATGTTTATTCTTGCTGCTCTTGTCTTTCTATTCCTAACTAGTTGTTTTGTTTTACCAATCTATTTTATTGGGTTGTTCTACCAAGTTGTAAGCTTTGTATGGAAATATCCTTTGTTGTAAAAGGGATTAAGACGCTTTCAAAATTATAAATTAATTTATCAAAAACAAATTTTTAGTAATGATAAAAAGAAGCATCAACATTCTAAACAAGGAGGAGATTATTTTTATCTGTGATTTATTTTACTTTTTTGGGTAAAATTTTGCAAGCCTATATATTTATATTATATAAAAATTAATTTACAAAAAGGATACTATGAAAAAAACAACTAGAAGTAGATAATACATAAGAATTCCAATATAAGAAAAAAATAGTTGGAACATAGAGGATTACATCAAAAAGAATACTTCATAATAGAGAAACAAAAGACCAACTATTTACAAGTAACATTCAACACCCTTCATCCTTCCATATGAAATAATTCAATTTCATTCTCAACTTTCTATTCTTGAATTTGAATCTCCACATGATAAACCAAAGGAGATTGATAATTGCCTACAACTTCAATACTAGGATAATGGTCATGCACTAGAAGAAAAATAATTGTGTGGTAATTTTCTTTGAAGTTTACAATCATGTCACATTCTAAATCATGTCACTTTTGATTGAGGGCTCTAAGGAGGTATCTGATATTATTCATCTCAAAGGAGTGATTAATAACATCATAAGGATAAACATACACCCACTTGTGAAGTAGAAAATTCCTAGGGAATAGACTTCCCATGTGGTCCTAACCATTCTAGAAGTCATAGGCATAAACTCTTTTGAGAAGCATATTATTCGCAAGGAATACATGATTCACTACCTCATATGAATTGAAATGAATATAACTATAACACTATCATAGATCTAAAAGATTTGAAATGAAAATAAAGAGGAGCTGGGAGGGAAAAATAATTTTATTTTTTTAGAATGGAGGATTTTTTCACTCTATGATGTTGTTGGAAATGGATTCACTCTGAGAGGGGGGGATGAATTAGAGTGGAGTAATTTTTACTTTTAACTTTGAAAGAATAATGAAACTTTTACTCATTTAACCAAAAGTGACAAATTTGTTTAAGCAAGAGAACATTAAAACTTTAGATCAAATTGACATGAGACTTGAATAACATTTACAACCCATATTAAAAGCATCATATGATATTGTTCAATTAAATATTTATGAACAATCTTGCTATGATTTATCAACAGAACTATAAAAATTCATAATATGCAACTTTGACTTCCTTTCCAAAAACTTTTGAGCATTCATATAATGAGAAAAAAATGCAAAATTTAATTCACTTTAGGAAATACATTTTGCATCAGATTTGCACAATCTAAATTTGCATGACAAAGTTGAGAAAATTGACTTTAAACTTTTAAACAACCTTTAATTATTAGAGCATTGACCAACTAGATCAGCACAATAACATAAATGACTGAAAAAAGAAGTATGCAAGATAAACAAAAATCACACAAATGAGAGACACATAAATTGCCAAGTGGAAAACCCCCCTGGGGTAGAAAAACCACTCCTAAATTGCCTTATTGGCTTAATTTCAAAACCACTGCTTACAATGCCTTATAGGCTAACTTTTGAGCACAAACTCAAGGAGAACAATCCCCTCATTTAGAGACACCAATCTCAAGGAGCACCAACCCCTCATTTAGAGACACCAATCTCAAGGAGAACCAACCCCTTTACTGTTCTAGTAAATCATACAATGATACAAAGGATCTCTTTGTTTCCCTTTTAGTTTCATACTTTTCTCATTGTTCTTCATAAAAAAATTAACTCTCTTTCTATTTTCATCCTTTTCTCATGATACTGTTCAAAATAGTTAACACACTATATCTTCCAAAATTTTCAGCAAAAGGATTCTAATCTATGTCTCATACCAAACTATGATATATTGCACTTTCATTGTTTGATTTTGTTTTCAAGTTTTTTCGGTAAACATTAAAGCTCTAATCTCTATGTTTTCTTCTAATTATAGGTTTCATCATTACATTCAAACAAGGTTACAATAGTTACTCATTTTTTCTATTTCAGAGAATTAAAAAAAGATGATTATCAGGTTACCAAAATTCAATTGACCAACAATGCAAGGTGTTGTAGTTTCCATGTGTGAAAGATCAATATGAAGAAGTTCTTCTGAGATGAATATCCAAGCATTATGAAAATATAGAATGCAGCCTTCAAAAGCAATGCTAAAAACAAGAACCATTAAAGCATGTATTCAATTCATGAACAATACCCTCGAAAAACCAACTACCACAATAGTGCAATGTAACCAAAACTTCATAATGATGCATTCAATAAACCTTATGAAATAATCCAGGTAAGAGACTAAACAGATTCATAATCATCATGATTTCCCCTAAATAAATACCACTATTTCATAAAACTGATATGATAAATTTATTGTAAAATACAGTTACTATTATATGCAATCTTTTTAGTTCTGACAATGAAAATATTTAACTGATTTTCCAGCTTCCATTTAGAAGTAACGGTTCTGTGAACCAATTGAAAAATTGAATACTTGAGAATATCAAAATAGATGTTACATGTAGCAATTTTACGAGACCTGTAAAGTATCTTAGTAGCCCGAGCTTCTCCCTTATTCGAGCTCTTACTCAGTGGCAAGAGACTAACAGGTGAATCTACCATTGTCATGGTCTTCCAATATTTCTTAAATGTTATCAATAAACCACCAACATGCAAAGTAAAATGACTAAGAGAGTGATTCCATGGTGGCAACTAGACTAGGGTTCCAAACTCTTCAAACAAGAGATGCGAAATAATGACCTAATCTTCCCAAAGAACCAACATACAATTTTCTTCCTCAAATACACTACCACATCCATCATTTTTTTTACTGATGGTATAGTGGTGACTAGAACTGACTATTACCACTTTCTTTACCGCTCCCTTTCCGCTCAACCACGGTCTCCCTTTTGACTACCCGTGGTATAGTGGTAGCTTCTTTCATACTGCTAACTGTTTCCACTAAATTACTACGATTATCTTTCTGACTACCCACAGTATAGTGGTTCCATCTTGTATGCCGCTATCTATTTTCACCACATTACCATGGTTATCTTTTTGACAATCCGCAGTATAGCGGTAGCTATCTTGTATGCTACTAACTGTTGTTTTCACCGTATTACCGTGGTTTGCCTTCTTACAGCCCGCAGTGTAGTGGTAGATGTTTTTCTTGTTGCTAAATGTTTCCATCACACTACTATGGTCACTGGCTTAATTGCCAATGGTAGTGTGGTAAGACCTTCAAGTGCGCGGTCTTAACAAAGTCAATCATGCCGAAAAAAAATCAAACTCATAATGCCTTTTCAAAACCGTGAGAAATAAAGTGACTTGCATGCTGACACGCATTATATCAATTGACAAATTTAGACAGTGAATAAACATCGACCACATTTCCCATAAAATGTCAATTAGAAAGATGCCTAACATTATTGCATGTAAGTAGTCGAATTGGTTAGGACATAAGTTTTCCATTTCAAGATTCTTGTAACTGATCAAGCCATAATTAATCAACCTATAGGAGAACTGAACATGCCAAACATATGTAATGAAGCGAAACACTGAAGCACAAATTATCAAAATAGAAACATGTCACCTGAACAATGGAACATAGAACCTATAACTAGAATTCCTCAACTGAGATCTGCATATGATACCAAATAACAAATGTGTCAATCAAATGCCATAATAAGACAAGAGTATGAAATGCCTAGGCACCAACCCAGGGTAGTTTTAATATCAAGGACAAATGCCACAAAAGAGGTCAACAAACAACCCCTTTGTCCTTGATGGTAAAAAATATGAGCCATCTAAACCACCATTTTCTCCCCCTTTTTGTCACAAGGACAAAGGAAGAAACCTATGATATACAACAACCATTTTCTCCATGAAGTACAACAACTAATCAATACCAAGCTGCATATATACCAAGAATGCAGAAAAAATTGCAGACGCAATACCATAAGCCATTAAGATCACAACACCAATAAATACAAAAAAATGAACCATTTCTTTCAACCACCTCTATTTTGATGTGAATGCAGAGAAATCCTCATTTGAAGAATAAATACCATGGTCACTTGTTATACTTATTCATACGTGAAACAAATACATGCCCATCCAAAATAGTGACAAGTAACATAAACTGAATGCGTGATCTTGAGAAACCTATAGCATAATTATCACTATCAGTCAATCAAAAACATAAGCACCTACGAAGGAGAAATATGAATAGGAAGCATGAATATCTTGAGAAATAAGTTATGTAAGTTTACACACCATAAATTCCAATGGATATCATCTTAATGTCATGAATTTAAACAAATGTATCAATCTCAGGTTTGACATCAAGAGAAAACCAACATGAGAAAAAAAAAACCAGCAACATCATAAGGTTGCAACTCTGAACACCACTGAATAGCCACAAACCAAGCAACATGTCAAAGATTCATAACTAGAACTACACACCAAGGCTAACTTTTCCACTTTTTGGTCTTATTAAACTTCATTCTCCATTGTCAGCTATAAACACACTATTACCAATATGAATAACCATGCACTAATTCATATCTTGTTGTAATGAAAATATGGCAAACATCAGTACCAACATACAAAAAATTAAGTGCATGCTATGAAACATGTGAACCAAGAACCAACTATTCACAGTATGTACCACCCAGATTATGTAAGTGTGTCATCAAATCCTGTATAGTTGCCAAAGAGATCTAAAAGCCAAACAACCAATGAAACCAACTTCAAATAGAATTATATCAACAAACAATGATAAGCAAGCTATAAGAGAGAAACCATAGAACCAAGCTCCCCCAATCAAGGAAGATTCAAAAATTCCTTTCTAATCTGTAAGACTATTTCTTTTCTGAAGCTTATTGAAAAAACATGCCAATTCTTCAATCAGTGACTCTTTCTCATTGATTCAATAACTTACTGCATAGTTTTAATCAACCATAAGTAAGATAATTAGGCTAGGACATTTTCATTTCAATTAACCTTGCTCTTCAGAATAATATATTTCACCACAATAACATCTTTTACCAAAATAGTACAAAGTAGCGAAATCCATAGCATATAGTCCACTACATAAGTCTCAAGTCACCAAACTATCAGTACCATGTAACTTCCAAGAGAAAAAATTGATCATTAGATGCATATTGAAATCTTTATCATCCAAGAATACCCAAACTTATATCAATGTTGATTATATTTTCTCGAGTACACATATTCTACACCAACATAATCAATGTCAAAAATGCTACTTTGGCAACCACAACTCCAGAGAACTAATTTTAAAGCAAATAATTAGTATTTTGTTCATGTTTTCCAAGCACAACACTATAGAACTCAGCATTTACCATTAATGTTTATCAACTAACTACCTTTATCAGTCTTTCAATTAAGACCTCAACCAAATCATTGTCTTAACATGATTTGTTGCTGAAACATCACTCATATAAATCAAGGCATTGAATTTTTTCAAGTTTCTGTTGGATATGGTTTGAATATATCCCTTGAGTAACACAAACCATCACCGATTCTGATAAGTACAAAGAATAAATTGATCCTTCTATTCTGGCATAGGCAATACATTTCAGGAAACCAGTATTAATAATAATTTGTCCGTAAATGGTGAACAACATGATTGTTTCACAAGTATCTTTTACTATGGACACTCCCAACGAAACATAAAGCATCAACTGTAGCACCAACAATACTCATATGAAAAATAATCTTCTAACAGAATGATGATATAAATGAACCATATCATCAAGATAGTTATCATCAACTGATTGTCACTATTATTCCCAGCATAGACAATAAAACAAATATGTGTCTCACATTTTGATGATAAATGGGTTATGAAACAACAAGATTCTACTACCTTTTATTTGATATCAAAGGGGTTTTATTCAAAATTCATTAATCATCTCACCCAATCTTCATACAACCTTTCACATGCTCAGAGATGACTCTTGTGCAACATGCACAAGATTTAGTTCTTCATTTTTCTTTTCTTTCTTTCTTCTCCATACTTGTATAGGCTTTGTGTTCTCCTTACTCACGGTATTATTTTCCTTTTTTTTTAACATGTAGTCCCTAGATGGCTTTATCAAACTTTTCTTACACCACTGTGCTTTGTGTCAAAACCCATTACAACTATAGCATATAATAGAGTTGTCTAGACGAAAGAGAGAATAATTTATTCTAGGAATGTTGTATGAACCTCTCTTCACATTTCTCACATTATTATGACTTTTATTCATCCAAAAATCTCTTGCTCTATGTCCATAAGCATTACAATAGTAACAATAGCCATGAAATTGAGAGTGGTTATACCTAATAAACTTAGATCTTGATGGTATTTTTATCCTTTCATATACCCACTTTTCTTCTGTCTGAGCAACAACAATATGGTGACTGAGATCAACTTTCAATCTTGGAGTATTTTTAGCTGTAAATGAATTTCCATTTGCAATAGAAAAAACTATTTCATGTTTAGATTCTTCTGCAGAGCTTTGTTCAACTTCATATGCCACTCCTGTAGTATCTTTAAAACGCTTTTGTTTGTCAATCATCTCATTCAATAAATTAGTACTGCAATCAAATTTCAGATTTTTATCCAATTGAACCTTAACAGTTTCAAGATCTTTTCTTAATGCAACTACTTCTCCTTCAAGTTTTAGACATTCAGTATTTTTAAATTCCAAATCAGACCTTACAACATCTACAGTCCTTTTACATTCTTCAATTTTAATTTCCTGACTTATAATCAAATCATCTTTAAGAGTTAGTTCTTTTAACACAGAATCATTGTAAAATCATTTCTTTAATGAGGAAAACTCATTTTCTAGTTTATTATATAATTGGCTTCTAATCCCTCTTCAGTATTTTTCTTATCAACCATTTGGGCTTTTAGTAATTCAATAATCTTTTTATCATCATTATGAGCTTCTATTACAACTTTATTGAAATTGACACTTTCCTTTAAGTGCACCTTAAGATCCTAATTTTATTTTCTAATCCTCCTAAGCTCATCTAAGGTAGTAAGTAGTTCTTCCTCCAAATCAACTTCAAACTCAGCACCTTCACAATCCTTTTCACCAAATTCTTGTTCAAATTCAAGTTTACTAAGTGATCTTCTTTACCAACTACAGGATCAATTTTAGTACTAATTTGCAAGGATAATTCTTGAGACAAAACTTCACTAGACTTGGCAAAGGTTGATTTATCAAATTTTTTCTTGACATAAGTAGATTTATTTTGACCTTTGTTCATTTTGCACTTAGCCATGATAAATACTCCAGAACACAAAAAAAAAAACTTCCAAGACTAGAATCAATCCTAGGTTTGAAATCTAATGTAGGACCCTATGCTCTGATACCACTTGTTGGAAGTGGATTCACTCTGAGAGGGGGGGTGAATCAGAGTGGAGTAATTTTAACTTTTAATTTTCAAAGAATAATGAAACGTTTACTCATTTAACCAAAAGTGACAGATTTGTTTAAGAAAGAGAAAATTAACACTTTAGATCAGATTGACATGAGACTTGACTAACATTTAGAACCCATATTAAAAGCATCATATGATATGGTTCAATTAAATCTTTATGAACAATCTTGTTGTGCTTTATTAACATAACTATAAAACTTCATAATATGCAACTTTGACTTGCTTTTGACAAAATTTTGAGCATTCATATAACGAGCACAAAATGCAGAAGTTAATACACTTTATGAAAGACATTTTACATCAGATTTTCCCAATCTAAATTTGCATGACATAATTAAGAAAATTGAATTTAAACTTTTAAATAGCCTTAAAGTATCAAAGCATTGACCAGCTAAATGAGCACAGTAACATAAATGACTAAAAGAAGGAGTATGCAAGATAAAAATAAATCACACAAATGACAGACACATAAATTTTTGAGTGGAAAACCCTCCTAGGGTAGAAAAATCACTCCTAAATTGCCTTACTAGCTTAATTTCAAAACCACTACTTACAATTCCTTATAGGATAATTTATGTGCACCCACTTAAGGAGAACCATCCACTCATTTAGAGACACCAATCTCAAGGAGCACCGACCCCTCATTTAGAGACACCATTCTCAAGGAGCACCAACCCCTTTACTATTCTAGTAAATCATACAATGATACAAAGGATCTATGTGTTTCCCTTTTTGTTTCATACTTTTCTCATTGTTCTTCATCAAACAATTAACTCTCTCTTTCTGTTTTTATCCTTTTCTCATGATATTGTTCAAAATAGTTAACGGACTATGTTTTCCAAATTTTTCAGCAAAAGGATTCTAATCTATGTCTCATACCAAACTATGATATATTGTACTTCTTTTGTCTAATTGTGTTTTCATGTTTTGAAATAATGATTAAAGTCCTAATCTCTCTATTTTCTTTTGATTACAGATTTCATCATTAAATTCAAAGAAGGTTACAATAGTTGCTCATTTTTTCTATTTTAGAGAATAGAAAAAAGATGATTATCAGGTAACCAAACTTCAATCGACCAACAATGCCAAGTGTTGTAGTGTCCATGTGTAAAAGGTCAATATGAAGAAGTTCTTATGAGAGGAATATCCAAGCATTATGCAAATATAGAAATTAGACTGAAACCTGTCCTCTCAAACAGCTTCCACAAGCAGTTCTAAAAACAAGAACCATTAAAGCATGAATTAAATTCATGAACAATACCCTCGAAAAAAGAACTGCCATAGCAGTGAAATGTAACTGAAACTTCAAAATGATGCATTCAATAACCGTTATGAAAGAATATAGGTAAGAGACTGAACAGATTCAAAATCATCATGATTTCCCCTAAACAAATACCACTATTTCATAAAACTGATATAATAAATCTATTCTAAAATGTAGTTACTATTATATGCAATATTTTTAGTTCTGATAGGGAAAATATTTAACCAATTTTCCACCTTCCATTTAGAAGTAACAGTTTTGTAAACCAATTAAAAAAATGAATACTTGAGAATATTGAAATAGATGTTGCATGTAGCAATTTTACCAGACCTACAAAGTATCTTAGTACCGCGAGCTTCTCTCTTATTTGAGATCTTACTCGATGGAAGGAGACTTACAAGTGAATCGACCATTGTCATGGTCTTCCAATCTCTCCTATATGTTGTCAGTAAACCAACAACATGCAACGTAAAATGATTGAGAGAGTGATTCCATGGTGGTAGCTAGACTAGGGTTCCAAACTCTTCAAACAAGAGAAGCGAAATAATGACCTAAGCTTCCCAAAAGAGCTAACACATAATTTTCTTTCTCAATTGTGCTATCGCACCTATCATTATATTTACGTGCGGTATAGCAGTGACTAGCACTAATTGTTACCACTTCCTTTACCACTCGTTGTCTCCCTTTGGACTACCTGCGATATAGCAGTAACTACTTTCATACCACTAACCATTTCCATCATATTACCATGGTTATCTTTCTGACTACCCATGGTATAGCAGTAGTCGTCTTCTATGTCACTATTTTATTTCACCGCATTACCACTATTATCTTTCTGACTACCTGCGAGATAGCGTTAGCCATCTTGTATGCCACTAGCCATTTTCACCATTTTACCATTGTTTCCCTACTGATAGCTTGTCGTGTAGCAGTAGGTGTTTTTCTTCCTGCTAAAGGTTTCCACCACACTACCATGGTCACTGGCTTAACTGCCAGCGGTTGCGCAATAAGACCTTGAAGTTCACGGTCTTACAAAAGTCAATCATGTAAAAAAAAAATCAAACTCATAATGCCTTTCCAAAACCGTGAGAAAAAAAGTGACCTGCATGCCAACAGGAATTATATCAATTGACTAATTTAGACAGTGAATAAACATCGACCACATTTCCCATCAAATGTCGATTAGAAAGATGCCTAGCATTATTGCATGTAAGAAGTCGAATTGGTTAGGACATAATTTTTCCATTTCAAGATTCTTGTAACAGATCAAGCCATAATTAATCATCCTATAGAAGAAATAAACATGCCAAACATATTTAATCAAGTGAAACACTGAAGCACAAATTATCAAAACAAAAACATGTCACCTAAATAATGGAACATAGAACCTGTAACCAAAATGCCTCAACTAAGATCTGCACATGATGCCAAATAACAAATGTGCCAATCAAATGCCATAATAAGACTAGACTGTGAAATTCCTATGCACCAACCTAGGGTAGTTTTGACATCAAGTACAAATTCCACATTAGAAGTCAATAGATGTATATTTTTTTCTACTTCTAAGACATAACTTAATGAGAATTAGGTAGATCATTCAAAAGGGTTATAGAATATTCCTTAGAAATAGAGAATGCAGAATCTTGGAAAAAACTCTAAATGAAAAACAATAAAATATTTCCCCTAAAGATACAACAATATTTGAAGGTAGAATTTTCTCAAGGACATCCACTCATGGATAAAGGAAAAATTCTAGTAGTCACACAAAGATTCTTGTTTGAAAAAAATAAAGATGAAAATGGCTATTATAAGTACGATTTAGGCACCCAAAATTTTGATGTCTAGACCTATTTATTAGGAAAGGTGCAATAATGGATTTTACACTTGTAAAGAAACTATCATGAGTATGTGAAGGATACATTTCAAGTAAGCAACATAGATAATCATTTTCAGCATGAATGTCAATACGGAAAACCACAATATTAGAGATTGTCTGTTTAGATTTGTGCATGGACCAATATAAACAACATCAATTGGTATAAAATATTATTTCACAACATTGATCGATTATTATATATGAGAAACATGGGTGTACTTTCTAAGGCATAAGGATCAAGTATTTAATTTTTTTAACCAATTCATAGATCTTGTAGAGAAGGAAAGTTGTTTTGGAGCACAACAATATTTTGGGAGGGGGGTGAATCAATATACTTTCAAATTTTTATCCTTTATAACTTAGTGTATATTAATTATTAAAATTATTAATGTGTAGATAAAGGCTTAATAAGCAAGCACATGAAAAGGCACACATACAATCATCACATAACACTAAATGTATGTGGAAAACTAGAGATTGGGAAAAGCCACAATGAGAAATGCTTATAGGATCTATTTTCCTAATCTAGCCTCAGAATCAAAGATCTATTACAATGATTTAAGGGAAGAGACCCTAAGGAGACTCGTATCCCCTGGTTTTAGGATCATCCAATTTGAGGAAGCACCCACTTCCTAAAATGAACGGCTACCCAAATATCTAATGTAACCCATTGATAAATCTACAATGGAGGATATTATTATTTGATTACCATTCTATGTTTCAACTTATTTAAAATTGAACATGTATATGTATGTTAGACTCTCTCCAACTATTCCTTTCCTCTATAACTCTTTATCTGCTCTGTATTTTCTTCTTTTTCTACACCTCTATTATTTGTATCTGTAGCTTACTCAATGACACATCCCTTTTTCATAATGCCCCAGATTGAATAAGAAAAGTCCTTGAACAAAAAGACAAAAACATAATCAAGGTGTTTTACTTTTAAGGTACAACAAGATAAAAAATTCTCTATTCTACTCACTAAATGTAAACCCAAATTAGAATCTCTAATTTTTTTTTGGGTTCAACTTATTGAGGATAAATTCATTATTTGTCTATAAATCCACTCTCAACACTCTACAACTACAAAACCTTCTCTCTTTTTTCTTCTTCGATACTTGGAGACTCTTCTCCCATACATTGACAATTTTTTTCTCTTTTTGTTCTTTGCTGACCTATAGTACCTTCCTTGAGCTATGAACCACCAACTAACTCATTTGGATACTTTTATTAAGGTTTTCTTTCTTAATTCTTTAGGAAGCATACTCTACACCAATCTATACTTAGGATAAAGCAAGAAGTGGTGTTCACAAAAGGCTCAAAAAGTATAAGTTTTTTTACTATTTTATAGAATTTGTCACACTTGAACTAAATTTTAAAAAAAATTAGTAATATGAAACTTATAATTCTAAATGTAGTATCCAAATATGTAATTTATTCAAATACTAAGATGATAGAAATTGAATTTTGATAAGGCTGTATAAAACCACTTTTTAAACATGCTTTTTTTTACCATACCATGCATGTGTACGAACACCACTTTTGACCCAAATAGAAGTATTTTTCTAATTCCTTTTGGGAAAAGATAGCTAACAACATGAATATTGAGGAGGATATTTTTTGTAAACTTTTTTTTAATATTTATTTTCTTGAATTTTTATTGGTCTTAATTGTTGTTTTTAACAATCAATGTGTACGTTTAATATAAATAGACCTAAAGTAAACATTTTTTCAATATTGTTTTGTCATTGTGTAGAGAATTATCTGAAGATTGATGCCACATAATTTATTTACAAGAAAATTAACTAGAAAAAGTTATTAAAAAACAAAAAAAACTCTAATATTTCATGTTTATAGACAAGTTTGCTTAGAAATTAATTAAAAACAACAAATATAATTCAATATTTTAAAAAATTATATATTTAAAAACTAGAAAACGTGTTCCCTAATAGATTTTAATTTTATAGATTGATTCGAAAAAAAATCCATCATCCATATTGACAAAGTTGGACATTTCTCTTAAACCTGCCTTAGGTTTTTAGTTGAATGTCAAAGGCTAAGGGTCAGATTTCCAAGACTTTCTCGAGCCTAAAATTGAGGAAAAATGTAGGTTGGAGATTCAAAACTTTAAAACATATAAGTGTTTTTAAAAATGCGAATACGTTACAAAACGCATATACATTCTTAATTTTCTTGATTATTTAAAAAATTAAATACTTCTTAGAATTGTGTGCATGTTTCAATACGTGTACATGTGTTTTTCATTACAAAACATTTACATATTTATCATTACAAAAAATGTACATGTTTTAAAATGCATACGCATTTCCATTTAAGGTATTTAATTTTTAAATAAATGACTTGTATGTGTTATAATGTGTATATTTTTTTAATGCATACATGTTTTTAAATAACGCTTATGCATTTTTTGCAAAATTTTTTTTCTGAAACTTCCCCTTTTTGTGGACCCAACTTATTTCTTTTACCCACCCACATTAATTTATGTTGCATTAAATTGGGCACTAATTTGAAATTTTATAATTACATATTAAAATACTAACATTTAGTTAATAGTGTTAGAAATTAGTGTTTCAATGGAATAATGGGAGAGGGTGTGGCATAACAAAAGAAGAAGATTTTTCTTTTGAGTATTATTCACTTGAGGAATGTAAGGATTTTTTAATGAAAAAGAGAAATAAAAAATGTCATGGTGATGCAAAATGAAAAAGCATTATTTTCTTGAAGAGATATATTTTTTTATCATTATTGGTAGAGAGGGCTCACATTGAGTTTCTGAAAGTGAATTATTTTTTAAACATTTATCTTTCATTCCAAGTTGAGTCACTTGGAAGAGGAAAGCAACCAATAATTTTTATAGATGAAATTTTACATTCATAATATTATCTTTAATGCAATAAAAGTTTCGAATAGACAACAATAGGTTTGATAGAGAGGAGTGGAATTATTAATATAATTCTCCGATGCATTATTTTTTACTTTAATCTCTTGATAAGAGAGTTGCAATCAAGGAAAGAGGATAAGATAGGGAATTCTAGTTTGTACAAGTAATTTTCATATTATGAAAGAGGAATAGAGTTATTTCAAGCAAGTATATGTTTTCTTACTCTTATATTTTCCTTAAACATCAACTGAAAATAGTTACAGAAGTAACAATTCAAGATAATTTTATACACACTCTCAATAATAGTTATTATTAGTTGAGTATGATGAAAACTATGAAAGAAAAAAATCAATTTCATTACTAAAAAATATTTCAATACCACATTATATAAATGATTTAATTTATTTGTCTTCAAGATAGAGATGAATTTCTAGATTTTATTATTGTTGATGTTATAGCAGCTTAGGGCTACACTTACTTTGCACAAATCACCAGAAGAAGCTTATGAATTAAATGAGTAGCCTTTGGCTATTTAATTCATGATTACAATATTTAGTAAATGCAAAAGGCCAACCCTTTATGGTTCGCATGCCTTAGTCATTACTTGGGCCAACCTTATTATAATTGATAGTTATTATTGTTCTTTTATGTAGGCCGACCTATCTTGAAGAGGTGCCACACTTGTATAAATACAAGGTCTTATTTGTCATTATAATCATTCATTCTACCAAGTCAAGTTCGCATTTCCTTAAGAGCAGAATTCGCACCTTCTAAAGCAACAGTTTGGATTCAAGAAAGATCTCATTCATTTGTTCATCTTGCATCTAGGAAGAGGTGCAATTTCATTGTAACAAGTTGGCCATTATTGGGCTGAAGTTGTAAGTAGATGTCTGCTCTTGTTCTACTATATATAAGAGATTCATTTGTTGGGTTTTTCTCCCTCAAGAGGAGGGTTTTCCCAGGGTATCTTGTTGTGTTCATTGTCTTATATGTTGCAATTATATTAAGTGCTTTCATTGTTTAATCTGATCTAAGAAACACTAACATGGTATCAGAGTGGGTGTGAAAAAGATCGTGATCAGATTTTTTAGTTTGCAACTCTCACTTTATTCTTTTTCAATCTATCTTCTAAATTTCTCAAGATGGTGAACGGTCTGAAAATCGAGGATAGACTCGAAGGGATTTCGAACTACACATTATGGAGGTTCAGATTAATGCTCACATTGGAAGAGAATGATTTAGCTAAGTTCGTGAAAACAAAAGTTCCTGAACTTGAGGAGGAAGAAGAGAAGCTACAGTGGAGGAAGAAAGACACTAGGGCAAAGAAAGTGTTGGTTGATTCCATCAAGGATCATGCTGTATTGATCATCTTCAAATTGGATACGGAAAAAGAAATTTTTACAACCTTGGAAGAGATGTATGAAATCAACAACACTAGTCGAGCTCTCGCACTGAAGCAACAACTTCATCATGTGAAAATGGCAAAAGGAGAATCTGTCATTACATACTTCATGAGGATTTCAGAGATAAGAGATCAACTCTCCATAATTGGTCACATGATTGACGACAAAGACCTAACTATGCTTGCTCTCAATGGTCTTTCGCTTTCATGGGAGGCGTTCATTCAAGGAATTGGTGCAAGATCTAAACTTCCCAAGTTTGATCGATTAAGAATTGACTGTATCCAAGAGGAGTCAAGACTAACAGCTAGGGGCATTGGTCAAAGTTCAAAGAATGAAGAATTACAAGTTCTTGCCTCTAATTTGTCAAAGAAAGGAAAAGACTTCAAGAAAGGGTTCTTCAAGAGGAATCGAGAAAATGGAAATGATGGTGCTCCTGCTTTCAAAAGAAAATGAGACATGTCCAAGATTCAATGTTTTTATTGTGATAAGTATGGTCACTTTGCGAAGGATTTTCCTCAAAGACCTAAGCAACAAGTTGCCACTGCAAATGTTGAAGAAGTCGCTCCACAGAAGGACTCCAGTGATTATCTATTCTATTCAGCCTTGTCAAGCAATGTTTCTACTCATGCCAACACTTGGCTGATTGATAGTGGTGCTTCTAGGCACATCACCAGTTTCAGGGGTCACCTTTCAAACTTAGTGGAGAGCAACTCTAGTGATCAAGTCATTATTGGAGACGATGCTAGATATTCTATGAAAGGAATTGGAAACTACACTCTTCACTTGGATTCTGGGATTTCATTAGAGTTGAATGATGTACTATTTGTTCCAGGGATAAAGAGGAACCTTGTTTCAATTTCAGCATTAGAAGACAAGGGTTATCAAGTTGCCTTCTCTAAAGGAAAAGTTCTTATATTGGCAAAGAACTCCAACTTCAAAACTACTCAAGTAATTCGAGTTAGACATGAATGTCTTTATAGGCTATGCACTCATCCTCTTCAAGTGCTTGTGCATAATAGTTCTAGCATGTGCGATCTATGGCATTGAAGATTGGCTCACATACACTTTCGTGGTCTACCTATCATGGAGAAGATGGTCACCGGTCTTCCAAAATTCAATCAAGAACATGAAGGTACATGCAAGGGATGCGCCCTAGGCAAGAACACAAAAGGTACGTTTCATTATAGTGAAAGTAGATCTAAGTGTATTCTTGATCTCATTCATTCTGATTTGTGTCGTCCAATGTCTATTGCGTCATCTAGTGGTTTCTTGTATTATATTATTTTTATTGATGATTACTCTAGAAATACAAGGAATTATTTCTTGAGATCTAAAGAATCTGAAGAAGTATTAGAAAGATTTAGAGAATTCAAGGCACAGGTTGAAAACCTGTCTAGGAAAAGGATCAAGGTATTGAGATCCGATAATGGTGGAGAATACACTTCTGGAACCTTTCGAGATTTTTGTATTGAAGTAGGGATTAAGAGGGAGTTTAGTGTTCCCTATAATCCACAACATAATGGTATTGCTGAAAGAAAGAATAGGTCTATTGTGGAATCAGTGAAAGCTATGATCCATGATCAAGACCTTTAAATCTCTCTTTGGGCTAAAGCATCGAGGATAGCCGTCTATGTTCAAAATAGGAGTCCTCATAGGATGTTAGAGAATAAAACTCCTGAAGAAACATTCTCAGGCGTGAAACCTGAAGTTAGTCATTTGAGGATATTTGGTTGTCCAGTCTATGTTCATATTCCAAAGGAGAAGAGAACAAAGCTAGAACCTTCTGGGAAGAAAGGAATTCTTGTAGGATATAGTGAGACATCAAAAGCTTACAAGATATTCATACCAGGACAAAAGTCTATTGAGATTAGTAGAGATGTCACATTTGAGGAAGATATTGCTTTCAGAAGGTCCAAAGGCACTCCTATGGAGATTGATGAAGAAGAACCTCCTCAAGATATGGAAGTTGACCATATTCCAAAGAACCTAAAGAAGATGTTGATCTAGTTGAACCCTTGGATCCTACTGATGGACCTCTAGATATTATGATTGGAAAGAAAAGACCTCTTTGGGCTCGTAGGACAATGCAGGAAGTAGAAAGTTTTGCAGCTCCAAGAGGAGCTTTCAGAGAAAGCAAGAGACCTCACAAGTTCTCTAGTTATGTCACCTTGATGAGTCAGATTATTGAGTCAGAGCCTTCAAGTGTCAAAGAAGCTTCTAGTCAACAAGTATGGAAAGATGCCATGTCTAAGGAATATCAGTCCATACTTAAGAACGATGTTTGGGATATAGTTCCTAGACCCAAAGGCAAATTTGTGGTGTCTTCTAAATGGCTTTTCAAGATCAAGCATGCAGCTGATAAGAGCATTGAGAAGCATAAGGAAAGATTTGTGGCTAGAGGGTTTTCACAAAAAGAGGGAGTTGACTATGAAGAAACCTTTGCTCTTGTGGCTCAATATACATCTGTCAGAACCATCATTGCTATTGCCGCATCTAGAGGATGGAAGATTCACCAAATGGATGTAACGAATTTTTTTATAAATGGTGTAATAGAAGAAGAGGTTTATATTGAGCAACCCAAAGGATTTGAGGTATATGGGAAGGAGTCTCATGTTTTCAAGCTGAAGAAGGCCTTGTACAGTCTTAAGCAAGCTCCTCATGCTTGGTACAAAAGGATTGATCAGTATCTTTCAAGCCTAGGTTTCTCAAAGAATGATGCAGATTCTAAACTCTACTTCAAGGTGGTAAATGTGAAGCATTGATTTTGGTTTTATATGTTGATGACTTGATTATCACTGGTGAGGAACATCTAATTCTAAAATGCAAGAAGGAGTTAGCTTCAGAGTTTGAGATGAAGAATCTAGGTCTCATGCATTACTTTCTTGGCTTAGAAGTTTGGAAAAAGTCAGATGAGATGATTCTAAGTCAAGGCAAGTATACTATTGACATTCTCAAAAGGTTTGGTATGATTGACTGCAAACCTATGTCTACACCCATGGAGACTAATCTAGATAAGTTGAAAGAGGCTATAGCTAGTTTAGAACCAGTGGATTCTACGATGTATAGACAGTTGATTGGTTCATTGATGTATCTAGTTAACACTAGACTTGACATCTGCTATGCAGTGAGTGCACTTAGCCAGTTTATGTGTGAACCAAATCAAATACATCTTTATGTGGCACAATTGGATATGGGTTGAGATATTTATGTGGCACAATTGGATATGGGTTGAGATATTCTTTAGGTGTGGATTTAGAGCTGCATGGTTTTACTGATTCTGATTGGGCAGGATGTGTCTCAGATCGAAAGAGTACCTCTGGTTGTTGTTTCAGTTTAGGGACTACTATGATTTCTTGGTGTAGTAGAAAACAATCTTTAGTGGCTTTGAGTACAATTGAGGCATAATATATAGCAGCTTGTGTGGCAGCTCGTGAGGTAGTGTGGCTTTGTAAGCTCCTTGCAGGATTGTTTGGACAATCAATGGAGCCTACTATTATACACTGTGATAATCAGAGCTGTGTAAATCTTTCTGTCAATCCCATGTTTCATGACAGAACAAAGCATGTTGAGATCAAGTACCACTATATTAGAGATATGGTACAAAGGAAAGCTATACAGTTGAGGTATATCAGCACTGAAGAGCAAATGTCAGACATTCTCACCAAGCCTCTCTCTAGGATTAAGTTTGTGTACTTTCGAGAAAAGCTTGGTATGGTGGAGAATGCAGCCTTGACTGAGAAAGAGTCTCAGCATCAGTGATCCTTGATCGATAATGCATTTCTCTATTGAGAGAGATTTGAGGTGTAAGCCCTTGATAATGCATTTCTCTATTGAGAGAGATTTGAGGTGAAAGCCCTTGTTTCCACCCTCTTGGAGAGCCATGGTGGATGTCATGTGTGTGACTCCATGATAGCATCATGTGAGGGAATCCATGATGACTTTTAATGCATTTCTCTTTGAGATTTGAGGTCAAAGCCCTTGTTTCCACCCTCTGGGAGATCCATGGTGGATTTCATGTGTGTGACTCCATGATAGCATCACGTGAGGGAATCCATGATGATTTATTTGTGCTTGTGTATCACCCTCTAGGAGAGCCATGGTGAAAGTCACATTGAGGTGACAACATCACATTAAGTGATGAGCACTTGTTCATACCATCTATGGAGGTAGCCATGATGGTTGATATCATGATGAGGTGATATTCTATTTTGTTTTCATTTTGATATGATGTGTCTTGTGCAGGTGGAAGTTCATCCCTAGCTGAGAGGGAGTGTTGATGTTATAGCAACTTAGGGCTGCACTTCCTTCGCACAAATCACAAGAAGAAGCACATGAATTAAATGAGTAGCCTTCGGCTATTTAATTCATGATTACAATATTTAGTAAATGCAAAAGGCTGACCCTTTATGGTTCGCATGACTTAGTCATTACTTGGGCCGACCTTATTATAATTGATATTTATTATGGTTCTTTTATGTGGGCCGACATATCTTGAAGAGGTGCCACACTTGTATAAATACAAGGTCTTATTTGTCATTATAATCATTCATTCTACCAAGTCAAGTTCGCATTTCCTTAAGAGCAGAATTCGCACCTTCTAAAGCAGCAGTTTGGATTCAAGAATGATCTCATTCATTTGTTCATTTGCATCTAGGAAGAGGTTTGATTTCATTGTAACAAATTGGCCATTGTTGGGCTGAAGTTGTAAGTAGATTTTTGTTCTTGTTCTACTATATATAAGAGATTCATTTGCTGGGTTTTTCTCCCTCAAGAGGAGGGTTTTCCCAAGGTATCTTGTCATGTTCATTGTCTTATATGTTGCAATTATATTAAGTGCTTTCATTGTTTAATCTGATCTAAGAAACAATAACAATTATAAGTATTTTATATGTATATATATTTGTTACCTTTGGGATATAAAAAAATAAAAAAACTATATGTGAAAATATATATAGATATTAGCATGTTATTTTGTAAAGGATAACTTAGGATAATTGTTTCAAAGATCATGATAATAGTGAGTTTCTTCACAACTTAGTTATCTAAGTTTAGACATATTAGTAAGTTCTTTTTGATAAAGGAAAAAAAGGGTTTTATAGGGACCCAAAACCATAGAGTTTACAAGCCAAATTAAAATAAACCATCAGAGAACCCAAAGATAATAAGGTTGTGAAACAACACAAAGCAAAAAAATATAGCAACCACGAACCAAGAGTCAGCAAAAAGTCAGCAAGAAGCCAACAAGAAAACAAACAACAAAAACTAACCAAAAGACTTTAAACTCTCAACAACCTTAGCTTTTAGGTTGCACATTTCCTGGGTCACCATCTTTAGGTCCTGAGTCTCTAGAGGTGAAGAATTCCATTTTCTCTTCAGGTTGTCTCGTGTTCTCTCCAAAGGGCCAGAATCCTCCTACTTACTTTTATTCATATCAACATCCAGACCCACAATCAACGACCCCTACTAGGTGTTTTCCATTTTCTCCACCATAGCGCTCAGGATATTGGCATTATGTTTTACAGATCTGTGGTTATGCTCAATGATGTTTTTCATAGTATCCCTAATCTTACCAATTTCCTTCTCTAGTAACTTGACCTTGTTCTCATTGTCCTTCTTCTTATTGTCTCTGAGTTCAATCTTTCTTTGAAAGAATTCAACCATTGCCATATTCTCTTCCATAGTCCATAAAACCTTAGGAGAGTTCTAAGAATCCACTTTAACGTCCAACACCTCCAGCTTGCTAGTGAGAGCCCTATTTTTAAAATTGATGACCTTTATCTCATGGTAAGCCCATTTCAAAATTTTGAAATAGTAAACCAAACCATTTCTAGCCATTGCCTGAATATCTTCAAGAAATTTCCTATCCGGTTTGAAGTAGTGGTCATCAGGGTTGAGGTCACCAGGGGATTTGGGTCTTTTCTCTTTGTTAGTGGTTGGAAAAGAGGCAAAAGATTCTAGGGGCAGAGTTATCATCTGGAGAATCCCCTAAATAAGAAACCAACTTATTAATAGGGGGCTCCTTCAACTTAATATTCTCCACCTGAAAAGTACCAAAAGGTGTATTCACATGGATAGATTTTTTGTTCAAGGGTTTAGCCAAAGGGGTATTCTTATTTTTCTTACTTGGAGGGGGAGTGTCTTCCTCATCCCACTCAGGGTTTGAGTCATTTTTTCCCTCATATGAACTAAACTGAGTATCATATCCTTCTGAGGCTAAGGCCGAAAGAGGGTTAGACAAGGCCAACATACAGGATTGGATTCTTCTGAGGGTTTTTTCTATGTTCCTCAGTACTATTATTCATGGAACAAAATAGGTAATGTGGAAAAGAGACCCTTAACTTATGTCAGAAATGATTCAGGAGGACAAAATCATAATTGTAGACTCTGGTAAATCTATCGTCTAGCGTAATGTACTCCATGAAAATACTGAGAACCTCCCTCAAAATATTCTTGATCTTCCCGACATCGAAGTAACTGTTGGAGACTTTGGCCAACTCCTTTCATTCCTCCCCAGAGTTAGGGAAACTAATTACAACTTTATCAGAGACCTTCTTGTCATGATAGAACTTTACACCATCTATAGAAAGACCCATGATTTCCCCAATAAGAGCTTCATCCACCTTAGCCTTCCTCCTTGAGATAATTATATCACCATTATTCAAGTGTTTATAAAAATAATCAGTGACCTTAGGATTAGGACCATGGAGCTTATCAATGAAAGGGTGAAGCCCTCCCTGGTCAATTTTCTTCCAGACCTTCGATTTTTTCTTGTTCTTCATGTCGCCTGTCGGCTCCACCATTTTTATGCTTCCTCCCATGGTCACAATTATTTATTCTAGTAGCTCACACAATCAAATAGTAGACTAGAGATCCCACAGTATACCGAAATCACCCACAAAATGTGTCAGGCCTTTCCATTAGTCAAGATTTTTACGGATTTTCTAGAGTATCAAATGATGTATCGGTACTTGGCATCCTTATTTTTACCAAAGAGTATAAACTAAGTTGTTTAATTGAAATAAAATTTATTATTTAAACATAGTTCAGTTGGGACTAAATAAAATTATATTTAATATCATGATTAACTAGAGTTATTATGGTGTTCTTGATGAAGAAACCATAAGATTTAACATTGAAATGTCTAATAAATTATTAAGAAGAATTAATATTTTTTTTATATTTAATATTATATTATTGTAATAATTTGACATGGGTATGTGCAGGATCATGATGGGCCAAAAAGTTGCGATATGTAAGCCATATGATGGCCCATGTGGCTGACAACCTTTTTTTACCCATAATTTATGAAATGAAAAGGGTTTTTAGAGGAAATTCTCAGCTTTCCAAAAATATAAATTATGCTTTACTTTGAATTTAACTAATAATTATTATTCATTTTCTATTAGAATTACAAATAAAGTCCTGATTGATAGGCTAATTAAAAAAATAAAAAATAACTTTCAAACGGTATCAAATTTTTTGAATCTGAAACATGCGTCACATTCTAAGCTTTACATATTATAGGATTAAAAAAGATAATTGAATTTCATGAATTTTTGACCAAGTTAAGGTGGTTATACAGATGATATTTTATTAAGTCAACATTTATCCTGCACACTATTTGAAGCTATCTAGTAATTTTTTAATTTTATTTCTCCTTATATTAACTTGGATCTCCCTCCACCAATTTTTTGTGTTCCCTTTCAACTTGTCTTTGGTACTTTTTTCTCATATTAAGTCCAGTTCATTTATGAAGTATACCTCTAATTCTAACAATTTCCATCAAATTATTCCACGTCAAATTTTTTGAAAGAAGCCATGTAGACCCATCATTATTCATTTCCTAATGTTGGAGATAAATTATAGTAGCCTTTTTTTTCTAGTGTATAATTTTTTTCCTTATTTATTAACCATAAATTTTTTACTGACTATGAATACCATCACCTACTCTAAATTTTCTTATCATTTTCTACAGAAGATATCCTTTTACTCCATTAAGGCCTCCACTACATCCTTTATCCTACTTGTAGCATCTACTAGGCTACTACAATGGACACCATGTTGTTCTCCTTAGAAACATATTTCTATGCTAAATTTATCTTCCTTTCTTCTTATTGCAACTCTTTTAACTAGAATATCCCTTGCTGTGAGGAAAGATGTCCACAATCATTTATAGATATTTTTAACCTTAAATAAAATAAAATATATTTGTTTCTATTGTTTCAAATGGGATAAAATACCATGCTAATATCACGTTGATGGTATCATTATGAAATTAGCACAAAAGCTATCCTAAACCAAACTCTTATGAGTTAAGGAGGAGAGATTATGATTTTAAAAGAAAAAAATGGCCTTCATAGATCATGAATAAAACTTACTATTAGTAAAATTATTTTTTGCAAGGAAACATTTATAGATATATAAAATAATAATTCATCATTAGCACAAGTAGAAAGAATTAAGTGGTCCACATATAGCTATATTAACATATGGTATAATCAATCTTGTAGGTATAAATGTACATAAAAATAGATCCAAATGAATAATGGTTGACACAGTCAATAAAATACCTTTAAAGGGAACATTAATTTAATTTATAGAAATTAATTCATAGTTCTCATATGTTTTAGTCGAATTATAGAGATAAAATAGAAAATGAAACTTCACCTATTTGAGTTCTGAAACTCATTTGTTTTACACTACCTTCATGATCCTACACCAAAATAATAAACTCCTTACCATGGTAACCTGCTTCTTATTTAACATTTTACTCTATTTTTGTGGTTTCCTTCTTGTCATGAAGCTACAACCCTATGCTCAATTATTTTTTCCTTCTACTCTCCTCTCTCTCTCCCACCTTTCCCTAAAATATCCAAATCCTAAAATTTTCTCTTACCTACCTCTTTTTTATTCATCATTAGTAATCATGAGTGCAAATCCAACTATAATGGACCCCCATTAATATAATTTTTATTTTATTTTTTCATCTTCTAGTGCAATTGCACATATATGTTGTTCGAGGTATGTGAATGTCTCACTCAAAAAAAGGTCAACAATATTTTAAAATTCAAAAATAAAAACTCATGGGAAATCAGTTAAATACAAAATGGATATTTTATGAGGAAATATGACCTACACAACACACAATTATATATTTGAGTGTATTTGAAGAATAATATAATTTAATTGAGGTGATTTGAAAGAGGTAAGAAATCTCATTCTAGATGTGAGGATGAATTTTTTATATTACTGATATATGAACCATGGAGCCTCTACTTCCTAAAAAGGGATATGTAAGAAAACTAAAATTATAAATGAATCCTCCAGAGATGGGTCCAAGTCTAAAGATGATCCAAATATTGGGATCTTACCATATTTAATATAAGTATATAAAATTATAACTTTGTTAGTTTCATGTCCTATGATTGATAAGATTATAAATCTAGTACTTGTAAATTGCATAGAAATTGTTTCATTCAATAAAATAAAAACTCTGATGAAATAAAATGATAAAAAGGATAAAAAAAGGTAATGACCATGAGTGGTTAATATAGAACCCTCCCTATTATCTATGGGTCATTCTCCCACCACAGCTAATTGCAAGAAAGAAAAGTAAGCTATAATACAAAAAAAGAAAAAGATTTTGAGAACAAAAACATTGATTTACAATTCATTTGGACCAACTAAGATACAAACCCCTATTTGGCTAGCCCATCATTGATTCAAGTGTGGATTATTTCTAACATCCCCCTTAAGCTACACTGCTAGTGCTTGGGACTCCTAGCCTAGCTTTGATACCACTTTTTGAGCTACAAATTATATGGACCAGCTAGGACTCAAACATAGAACCTTCCATTTTCTACTATATTTCTCTAAAAATTAAGCTACTAGCCTATCTTAGACAGGATTTTCCAATCACATATTCAAATTATTAAAATAAAACTAATAGAAGAATGTGATATACATCAATGCCAATGTTTTGTTAGTAAAATGAAAACAAGAATAGTGTAGTAAACACCACAAAGTTTTACAATTCAAGCATTGCAGAAGACTTTCAATAAAGTAAGAGGTATGAAACTATGTTCTCTCTTATTGTTTTATCATTTGAGCCTCTCAATTATTTTGGTGAAAAACTAGTTTCTATCTCAATTGAAAAATTGAATTCTTTTATAACACTTTGTTTAGATGACAATATTTTTCTCGTGGTATTAATATTCTTAATTACAAGTGATATTTTAGAATCCTAGGATTCTTAAAAAAAGTTATTATTCATGAGATTCTTGTTGTGATCCTTTAGAAATAGTCAAATTAAGAGACTTTGTTGAGATCCTTAAACAAGAAGTGGTCCTTCTATAAATGAGAAGGAAATCTAAATTTAACTTCTAATATATTTTGTTTCATAGATATAAAATCACAATGATTGAAGCATGTTCAGACATCGTTTTATTATTGCATGGAATCAATTCACCCCGAAAACCTTAAATTCTAACTAGTAACTGCAAGGAGAATTGTAACATATCATTTATAGTTGACTAGTACACAAAATTTTAGGTAACCTATTGAGAAATAGCATGGGCATATTCTATGTTGCATTTTTATGCAGAGGATTTTCAAATTTATCGTCTAATAACATTTTCCCTTGTTAATTTAACCAATTACATGATTTTTTTTTCTTTAGATTTAATAGATGTTAAATAATTAATATTTGAAAATAAATATAAATTTAGAAAGTATGAATTTATTAAAGTTTTGAAAGAAAAAATAAGACACGATAATTATTCAAAATAATAGGTCATTTGGGATCAATTATGTAAAATCTGCCCCTTGGGCACTACAATTTATTTTTTCAATTCACAAAAACTACCCACATAACTAACTAAAAATATTTCATCTAAATTAGCGTGTTATATTCAAAAAAAATTTAGTCATCTTGGTGAAAATAAATAAACATCACCACTTATATCCTTACACTCAAAAGTTTTAAACTCCTAGGTCTAAGGTCTTTCCTAGACCTACAACCTAAGCCTTGAGGGTTCATGATGACCCTACCTACGTACCCCATGATGGGAATCATAGGTATTGTAGTTCACCCCAAAATGATAGATGGAGTTCAATCTCTCCTCTTGTATGAGATCTATTATCTAACCTTAACCCATAACTATTAATTGAATACATGTAGGCTATCAATATATTCCATTATAATATGATGATAATAATATTGCCCTCAAGTGTTGGATCCATACCAATCATTACCAAACACTAGTGTACAAAAATCACAATATTCCCAAGAGGTCATTCATACCATAATCTCAAATATTATACACAGTGGACATCATGAGAATATCTCATATACACAAGTTGATTAGCTCATACATAGTACAAGTACAATAGTGACTGAGTCATACATAGATCATAATTGCAACAGTGACTAGATCATAGACTTATCACAAGTATAATAGTGATTGTCTAATAGATAGATCACAAGTATAACAATTAATGTCTCAAACACATATCACAATTATAATGATATTATCTCATATGTACATCACAAGTACACGATTATTATCTCATTCACATAGCCCAGCTACCTTATTGAGTGGCTCTAGCATATATCACAAACAAAGTCACAAGCTCCGTCATACATCACATAAACATGATGACGAGCTCCACCATACATCACATAACATAATAAAAATAGCTAACACATGTCCATAATAAATCCCAGATATAAAGAATATTGTTGCATTACACACTACACCATGGGTCTTAGCCTTTCCAATGGTCTTTTGCACCATTGGATAAATTGGAAGAGGATTTGATGCATCCCATACTACATTATGGGTTTGTTCTCAACCCCACAAGGCTAATTATATAGTCTGACAATTGGGCAGGGATTCAGTGCATCCCATAGTACACCATGGCTCCATCTACCATCCCAAGGGTTTACCCATGTAGTGAACCTACCAAACCTAGTGGATTTCAAGTTCAATCACCTATAGGCCACGATGACAAGTCTATCCACCCAAGAAGAAGTAGCTCCCGACATATAGGACCTTGTGACCTTAGTGATATTCTCAGTTAGCTTCTTCACAATCTTGGGTAACACTTGGCATCAGTCACTAATGTGCTTACTAGTGACAGTAAGTGAACCCTCTCAATACACAGTTAGTCTCAGATTGCCGCTACCCATATGAATGGGTCCCTTCCTGTGTAACTGCTATAGTTGTATCATAA
This sequence comes from Sequoiadendron giganteum, assembly GCA_007115665.2. Lineage (NCBI taxonomy): Eukaryota > Viridiplantae > Streptophyta > Pinopsida > Cupressales > Cupressaceae > Sequoiadendron > Sequoiadendron giganteum. Next base: position 371,409,366 of record CM021100.1, on the reverse strand, counting down.
ATAGTGTAGTTTTTGTCTTCACCTCCATGACCCAGGTGAATGTTGACTAATCCCTATAAGTAGCCCAGACATCAATCATTAGCATGGTCCTATGATTTCTTTTCACTTCTCAAATATCTCAGAGGTTCACTCTTGGGCAGGTCATACATAACATGAATCACAATCTCAATCCATAGATACACGAGCCTATACATAAATGCATAGATATGGAATTGAATTATATAGACACATAAGAGATACATGGAACCAACACAAGATATTCTTTTCCCATCATATACATATAATCAAATTCTGATTATAAAGTAGTCAATATTTTCTTATTATATAAAAGCATATTATGTATTAAATACAAAATATTAGATTCCCATAATTCATTCATACCCGTATGGTACCCATTCAACCTCAAACTGAAGGCTACTAAAGGGAGATGGTCAAATTAATCAGGAACAACCGAAACCCTTGGACTTATCCCCTAAAACTAGCCCCTATGGAATTGAGGTCATAGAGGCATCCTTCGCTGAAGGAAAACCTACATTCCCACTTCCAAACAAGTCAAAGTCACATGTAGTTCTCATAACAAAGTCTCTCAAGGATACCTATGCACAAGTTCCCATAACCCAAGCTTTCACCCCCTTTTAAGTATATCTAGGTCTTGGATCAAACTCCACCAATTATTGTTCATAAAATAGCTTTAACATTGCCAAGGATTGTTTTATCTTACGGGCTAGGCTTATTAGTCAACACAAAATGACCCTATCCACACAAACCCATACCTTCATTTAAAATTAACATAATAGATTCATGAGATTGGTTCTTGCGCTAAAAGGGGTAAATATATATATTTGAAGTACATCCAAATATAGGTTAATCACACTATTTCCATTGGACCAACATATGAAAATATAAAGCCAAGGGCGATTATACTAATAATATTTTTAATCTTCTAATTTACCTTACCCTATGGCACATGATTATATTTAGCCGATAGGCTATTTGTGTAAACTTTTGTTGGATTTTTAGTCAACCTTCCCAGGTTTTGAGATTTGTGACATTAAGGAAAGGTGGCAGATTGATTTTTATTTAATTAAAAAGAATTTGGTGCACTGATAGAGAAGCCCAGAAAAATCACATCAATATTAATTGTTGTAAGTTTTATGTGTACTAGTGATGGTTGTAAGTAACACATTCCCTTTAAAATCCTTGGAAAACAAAGTGAGTGTGTACTCAATTTTTGATAAGGCATAATTGTGTGTCATTCTCTGGGTTTACCTTGTTCTTGAAGATAGCTATGAGTGAGGAGGGAAAACTTCTATGAAGGCACAAGTGAAACCATCGATTGTAGAATTTTTGTGAAGGTGGTTGGAGATTATTTTGTGTTTTTTGCATGGGGAGATCGTTGCAAAGGCAATTCAAAAGTGTCAGTTGTGATAATTCTTTGTCCATTTTTTGTAGGTCCTTGAGAAAGAAGGGAGTGGAGAGAAAGCAAGTTGGAAGAGGTGCATTTGAAGCAAGCATGAAGAGGTGTGGGAAGAGGTGCATATTGAAGAAACCCTTTGTTGACTATTTCGAAAATAGATTATGTTATTTTCCAAAGGGAATTCTTGATTGTTGTTCTATAGTTTAGGTTACGTTGTTTCATTTATGGTTTCCATGTAGTTGCAAAGGGTGGAAGGCAACATGCTTTGTTTTTGTGTTGGTTTGTTATTGTGAATTAGTGTTTTTTTGTGAGTTTTTTTCATCTCGGTTACTATTGAAATGAATATTGTTTATGATCTCTTTATAGTCACAGTGGTTGGAAGGAAATACCATATGTTTGCAAATTGGTTTGTTACTATGAATTCATGTGTTATTTGTGGGGTTTCTCTTCTAGGTTGCTAGTGCAACCAATATTTTTCCATTTATGGTTCATGTTTTTTGGTGAACGTTTTGAATTTATTTTGTGGCGATAGTTTGAAGGCAATGAAATAGTTGGTCTTCTACACTTTATGTTCTTTTGCCTAAGACAATGTTGATTATTTTTCTCCATATTAGTCTATATTGTTTCATTTTTAATAAGGGTCTGTTGAAAAAATACTATATAGTTTTGTTGAAATGAAATTTATTTGATTTATTGTTTGGCTTTTGCGGCAATGGTTCTGCATGGGTTTTTTCGTGGGTTTTTTTGTGTAATGCGGGTTTTCCCATCTAGGTGATTGTTGATACCAATATTGTTTGATTTATGGGTTTTTTTTGTGGAAATCATTGCAATTCTCTAGCTAAGGCTATACTATTTCATTTATGGCTTCAATTTTGTGTGAATGGTTGCAAAATAGTTAATCTTGTGTGTTTTTTTTTTAGATTTTTCATTTGGGTTGCTATTAAAACCAATATTCATTCATTTATGGTTCACATTTTGTGGTGAAGGTTTTGAATCGGTCTATTTTTGTGAGTTTTTTGTGTTTTGTGGGTTTCCACTCTGGGTCACTATTGAAAGAAATATTTTCTGGAGATGGTTGAAATAGAATAAAATAGTTAATGTTATGTAGTTTGTGTTAAAATAGTTAATGTTATGTGTTTGCAGTTTTTTCCATAAGGTAGTGTTGATTTTTGTTCTCTAGCTTAGGGTATATTGTTTCCTTTTCGATAAGGTTTTTTTTGAAAAAAGACAATATAGTTTGTTGGAATTCTTTCTAATAGGGTTCTCTTGGAAAAAAAAATTCTTAGGTTGTTGTTCAGCCTATTATTTTTCTATTTTGGATTGAGTGCATACATTTTTGCACATGAATTTCCTACATCTACCTTTGAGGTTATACGTTTACGTGTATATAGATATGTCAAGTTTTTTATATGGATATGGTTGTTTGGATATTGTGTGGCTAGATTTCCCCATAGTGTTATATCTACATAATTGGTGTTCTTTATTTGAATGTTTACATGTATGTGTGGACATGTGTGTCTATATGGTCATTTCTGATAAGGTGTTATTGAATAAATAATTTTCTATGTTGCTTGAACCCTTTGTCTACACTACCTTGTTTCTTGAATGCTCCAAAAAATTCCACAATATTAACAAATTTATTCGGTTGCAAAAATAACCAGAAAATAGAGGACATAAATAAAAACCCATGCAAAGCCGCACACACAAAATGTGGAACATAAATGAGTGTTTTGAACAACATCCTATCAAAATTTGAAACAATCAATACTATCTTATAAGAAATCAAACGATATAGCCTGCTAGAAACCACGCACCACAAATGAAACAATCTTGTAAAGGGTTTCTTTGATATCCACCTCTTCCCATAGTTGTAAGTAACAACTACCTTTTAAAGCTTTGGAAAATATAGCAAATGTCTACTCAATTTTTGAAATCCATTGGTTTATGTTCGTATTGTTTTCTTTTTGATAAGGCTTTGTTCAAAAATAGAAATACCTAGAATGTTGCTCAAACCATTGTTGTTTAATTTAAGGGGTGAGTGTATATTTCTATATATTCATTATGTGCATGTAGCTTGCAGGTGATGCATTTATGTAAATATGGATGTTTGCAGTTTTAAATATCAATATAACTATTTACTTCTTATATGTTTTGTGGCTATGTTTGAAACAAAATAAAATTGTTGTCATCATGGAGTATTTGTCTATTTTTGTTATCTACCTTAGTTAAATTTCAATATAGCTATTTTCTTCTTATCCATTTTTTGTTGTGTTTGCAACATAATAAAATTGTTGTCATCATGCAGTTTTTGTCGATTGTTGGTGTCTACCTTGGGCTATATTGTTTCATTTTCAATAAGGTTCTCATCAAAATTCTATATTGTTCCAATTTTAGTGGATAGGCTATTTATGTGATCTTTGGTCAGAATTCTTAACAACCTTCTTGATTTTTTGAGCTCTCCATCATCGGTAAGAAGGTGGCAGATTTTTTTTAAAAAGATTTTTGTGTGTCGATAGATAGGTCTAGAAAAATAAAATCAAAATTAATTGTTGTAAGTTTTCCATGTAGTGGTGATGGTTATAAGTAACACCTCCCCTTTAAAATCCTTGGAAAATAAAGTGAATTTCTATGCATTTTTTGATAAGGCATTGTTGGCTATCATTCTTTGCGTTTACCATATTGTTGAAGATACTGTGAATGAGGATGTCAAGCTCATACAAATCTATAGCCACAAAACCAATGCAAAATGATACCAAAAAACACCAACAATTTTATTTTGTTGTAAACATATACAGAAAATGAATGTCATTGAAAGAAAGCCAAAAATATTCACAATGACAAACCAAGCCAAAAAATGCTATTTCCTGAACAGAAGCCTATCGAAAATTGAAAAAATATAGCGTTTTCAATAGAACCCTATCAAAAATTGAAACACTATAGCCTTTTCAACAACACCTTATCAAAAATGAAATAATATAGCCTAACCTAGAGAACAATAATCACCAATGCCTAATGGAATCAAACACAAAGTGTCTTTAACATTAACTATTTTATTGAGGCTTCTGGTGGTTGTGAAAAAGGGTGGGAGATGTTCTTGAACTTTGGCTAGAATTCCCAATGGCCATCTCGACTATCCATCATCCACCCCAGTTTTTGAGGTTGCAAAGGCACATGGATCAAGGAAAATTTTAGTGGCGAATTTTTGCCAATTGGCGAATCATTGAAATTAGGACCTCCAGAAATGGCGAATAGTACAAGCTAAAAATGATACTAAATCACCAAGATTTTACAAAAAAATAAATTCATCTCGATTAATTTTCCTATGTATTATATTTTAAATGGCGCGTAGTTGAAACTTATTCACCAAAAATTTATACTATAATCATAAATATCGATTATATTCGCCAGTAATATTATACTCCTACCATTGATTTTAGGAAAATATCACCACAATAATAAATGACCATTTAATTTTATGGATATTTTAGCCTTGAATAGGGCTTTTATTTATTGCCATCAAATCATCGCTTAACTTTTTAATCCAATGGCTGGAGGTTGATTCCGTGGCTTAATACACACATGCCTTTTAAAAGGCATGTGTGTATTAAGCCGCAGAATCAACCTACAGTCATTGGATTAAAAAGGTAAATTGCTAATCGATGGTAATATTTAAGATTTTCATTTATTCTTAATTTTAAAGTGAGATTTTTAAAAAACATTTAATCTATGTGTTCTCCAATGCACTTTTGATAGTGAATTTATGCTTGGTGCCGAGGGGCTCTGCCCCTCGACCCCACCTGTATCGCGATAGGAGTGCACTGGGGCCGCTGTCCCTGGACCCCGTGAGGGGGAATTTCCCCCTTGACCCCCACAAAGGGGTTGTGCCCCCTTGACCCCACCGGTGGTTGTCACCCCCGGGCCCCTACTTCAATATTACAAAAAATAAAAAAATATGGGGGAACTACGTCGAACAACTATGTAATTTTTTAGAGAAATTCACCATTGTAATTAATATTTTTAGTGAATATTCACTAGGATTCACCTATGTGATTATTATTTTTTACCAATTATTCATTAAGATTTGCTAAGATTTTACAATTTTTTTTAATAATGTGCATAGATTTGCCAAAAAAATTAATACTTTTTTTCAAATAAAAGGAAAGATTCGCTAGGTTTTTACACCTTCATTGAAGGGGGGGGGGGGAGTTTCTTAAACTTATTCCTAACATGGATGTATGTGAAATAAAAGTCATTAAAAATATAAGATGTCAGCATACCTTGTGGGTGCAACGGGATGTAGCATGTACAAAAGAAAAGAAAAGAAAAAACCATAGTCACAAAACCCATGCAAAATGATAGCGACAAAACACTAACCATAATCGAAACAATTTTAATTTTAAGAAACAATATATTATTTTCTCAATAACACCTTATCGAAAATTGAAACAATATATCCTTTCCAACAACATCCTATTGAAAATTAGACAATGCATAATTGCTATTTTCTATTATCAATGTCTATATACCATTTTTGAGTGTTGTTCTATAGCTTTGGCTATATCATTTTGTATTTGAACCATAGTACAATAGTGTATGCCAAATAATTTGTGTTTTTATCCATGAGGCATTGTTGAATGTTGGTCTCTAGCTCTGTCAATATTATTTCCATCCCGATAGGGCTCTCTTGGAAGAAAGAATTCCCTAGGTTGTTGTTTATGCCATTATTGTTCTATTTACGGTTTGAGTGTATTTGTTCTGGCATGTGTCTTTAAGGTTACATGTTTATCTATATATAGATATGTTGAGTTTTGTTACATCCATATAGTGTTATATTTACACAATTGGTGTTTGCTATTTGAATATTTATATGTATGTGTGGGTGTCTATCTGTGTATATGGTCATTTCTGATAAGGTGTTGTTCAATACAGATTTTTCTATCTTTTTTTGAAATGATTATTATTTCATTTAAACACTATCATTTTTTGTTACACATTATAAGTTGGTGTCACTTTGTAGCAGGCTATATTGTTTGATTTGTGATAAGGTACTATTGATTTTTTCAAAATTTGATAAATTGATGTTGAAAAAACACTATCTAGTTTGTAAAAAATATATATATTATTTATGCTTCACATTTTGTGCCCCGAGAATATATGGATGTCATTTGCATGTAATTTTGAGTATGCATGGATATTGTCTACATGTAATTTCACTTACATACATATCTGCACGCAAGAAAATAAAAATGAAAGCCTACAATAGATACCAAAACCTACAAAACATATAAAAATTGATAGTTCCAAACCTAATCAAAACCATTGGCAAAAAAGTTGAACCATAAATGAAACAATATTAGTTTCAAAAAACAATATAGTATTTTGTAGAGTACAATCAAAAATATATATATGTGCATATAACTTCAAATATATATATATGTAAATCAATGTAGCTTTTTTTTTCAGCCGCAAATATATATGTATTCCATGTGTTGGATGTATATGCAGCAAACTGTTGCTTCAAAATATACAAACACAAAAAGTACATGTTACTTTTGTTGTGTGCATAAATGTATGTATGTGAAGTTAGATGTAGATAAAATTCATATATATTGTAAGCAATGTTTATTGATTGGGAAAACTGAAGTTAAATACACCTCGTCAGTTATAATTTCTTTCAGCCTCAAAAAAGAAATTTGACTGTTAGGTTGTATAATGAGTGCAATAAGGAACATTGAATTTCAGCCTCAAAAAAGAAATTTGACTGTTAGGTTGTATAATGAGTGCAATAAGGAACATTGAATTTACCTTTGGTCATAATGGTGCATAATGCATGTGCTATTTTGTGGTAGGCATACATACATTTCCCACCAACATATTGAATCTTGATATTAATTTTTATTATTTCACTTATAATATAGGTTGTCATAGATATGTGTGTTGGTTGCATCTAATTTCACAAATATATGGCACAAAACAAAAGAAGGAAAGACAACATGAACTGTATAAAATTAACTATTTTATTGTATTGTAGCCATCATCACACATCGAATGCCATAAATAAATCAGCATTGATTGCAACTGTGACCTACATGTAAAATCTCATAAAAACATAAAAAATCATAGTAACAAACCTTTAAAAAGACTTTATTTTTTCTTCCAGCTCTGCTAGTAGGCAAAGCCACAAAACAACACCCAATAATGCCTCACTGGAAATTAGGAAATCTTTTGGTATCTTCCTTGTGGTTTAAAGTGGAAGGTTTTATTACAACCATCACCCCTAGACAAAAACCATACAACATTTAATGCTAATGCCACAATAGCGAGATTCTATACAACCCTTGCCACTACATGGAAGGAATATAACAATAAATTTTGATGCCACATTGACAAGCTCCTATGTAGGTGCAAGCTTGATTAGTCATTGTTAAGCTTCTATGAAGGTGGTTGGAGGTTATTTTGTTGTTTTTTTCGATGGGTTGATGGTTGCAAAAGAAATACATGTAAGCCATAAATCAAACAATATTCATATTATCAAACAATACACTCTTTTACAAACAACAACTTGTTGATTATTGAAACAATGTAGTCTTGTCAACAAATTCTTGTTGAAAATTATATGATGCACCCTAAACTACAACGTAACAATGAAGAATGCTTTACAGAAATCAACATAAATTGTATAGTGTTCACAATTTTCCTGCGTTGCAACCATATTGATAAAATAGAAGGAATAAATAAAAAATTCTTTCCCTCACCAACACCTTATTGATAATGTGCCAATATAGCCAAGGCTAGAGAACCATGAACAACAATGGCTTGTCAAAAATAAGAAAAAGTGTATAATATTAAGTATTTTATTATGTTGCAGCCATCACCACAAAACAATAGATACATACATATTTGTACATAGGGAATAATAGACTACATTTTAAATCTTATATGGAAGAGTGATGTCACAATTGATCACAGTGATGGACTGTGCTTTGTTTTGTTATGTTTTACTTTCTTTTTCCTATCTACAGATATGCCTATATACCATACTAGATGCAAACAATATTGATACATACTGAGACATCCTTGGAATCATAATCTATATTTTAAGTGTTTTATGGAACATTGATGACCCCATTTATCACAGTGGTGGACAATATGTTTCCCTTAGGTACAAATATGTATGTATGTCACAGTGGATGAAAACAACATTCATACATATTGATTCCTATGTTTACTTTGTTGGGATATTCTTTGAATGATAAGGTTTATTTTAACTGTTATATCAAACATTGATGGCACCTTTGATCAGAGTCATGGACAATGTATGTTCTACGTTTGTTATTTTGCAATAATAAAGATAGTTTTCAAAATGATTTACAAATATGTTTCTAATTGTTCTTTTTTAGGTTGTTTCTTTTTGGTCATATTGTTAATGTCTCCACAAAAAAATTGGAATGGAACTCATCATCCTTTATTTCTTTAATTGAATCTACAACCCTTGTGATGTTGTTGCAATAGATTTCATGGTCAGTCATCGGCGTTGTAGCTTTAACCATTTTAAAGAGCAGACCTAGCAATGTTGGTGGACTCTAGCTATCCCCAAGCTACTAGACAACCCTCAGATGCCAATCATGTAAGTCTTCTACTTGATTACTTTTTGATTGTATTGGCTCTTTTCCATGTGTATCCACCCTACTATGGAAATGATTTGCTTGCATTAGTGGAACTTGTACTAAATAGTCAGACTTAGTGTTTATGTGTCCTTTAGCTTTTTGTTAGCTAGCCATTTGGGAATAGCCTATTTCTACCTATTTATGCTTCTTCCATTTTATAGGATTTTAATATAACTTTATTATTTGTTATCATATTTCCTATGTGACATTCAATTATAATTGTTGTCTACATTTTGCACAATACTTTTGTGATTTAGCTTGAGTGTGACTGTCCCAATATATACCTAGATTTAAAGTTATACATATATATATATATATATATATATATATATATATATATATATTCATACATGCATTGTCAAGTATAGGTGTGCATAACTAGGTATGTTTTTTAGCTAAAGCTATAGCTCTGCAGTCAACAATGCCTTATTGAAAATAACAAAAAGTGTTGAGTTACTATGGTAAGTTTTGGATGCAGCTTATTATTGAAACCACTGCCAAAATATGAATTCCATAGATGAAGTAATGTTTCCATCACAAGTTATGCCA